>JAJJWW010019443.1:0-209637 GCA_023531295.1 Papaver armeniacum
CGATGCCTCGCGATGCCGTCGTTTACTAATCTCGCGAGGTATTGTTGTTGCGATATTCTGATCCTACAAGACCCTCATCTGCGACCGATGGATTTTTAGGGTTTTAGGAGGTGTGCGAGCATCACTCCTATGCTTGACCGAATCCGAGCTTGGGAGAAAGTTTTGGTGGGGTCGACCAGGTATGCGTGTAAACGGCCTGCCGGTGTATATGCCCATACCTCTTTGTCTCATGAAGGTGCGATCTAGTCCACTCAATTTGATCAGCAAAGGTGAGTGGTCGTGATCGATTTGCGGCAGAAATCCATTGCCGCAAAGGATTTGGAAGCTGCTCGGAACGTAACTTTTGGGTATGCGTTTCGAGGTCGTCGAGTCCTAGTCTGCCTAGGCCGACCAGCTCCACGCAAAGGTGGGCCCACAGTGATCATGTTGACATACTTGGGACCTTTTAATTCTATATCTACACACTCCATCCAAGCTTGCGAAGACGGATGGTCGTGATCGAACTGTAATAGTTATGCGGCGCCGTAAACCCTAATTAGGGTTTTGAAAACAACACGTACACACACGATTTTGGCCAAACGGTTTGGCAAGTTATGCTCCTCTTTTGGAGGAACCGATCGTGTGGGGCCCACGTTGGGCCGACGGTGAACGTATGTGCACCTCCCTGATGGTCCTAGGTGCGATCTAAGCCATCCAAATATGCTGGCTAAGTTGGATGGTTGCGATCGTTCTCAGACACTAGTAGAATTTCCGCGACACTTGAAAAGTATCACGCTTATCGTGTTTCGGGCAAATGATCGTGGCTCCATGACCACGCCGTGAGCAAACCGATCAGGTAGGGATAGAGTGGGCCCGCTAATGTGCGTGTTGGTGCCTCCTCAATCGTTTATGGTGCGATCTAAGCCGTCCAATCATGCTAGTAAATTTGGACGGTCGTGATTGTTTTAAGAGTGCCTTAAACAGTCTTCGCTCGTTCGATTTCCTTCCAAAGAAGCGCGACCACCCTATTTTAGGGCTGGCATTTTTGGCACGCTGGGAAGCAAGTTGTGATGCTCGACCGACTAGGCCATAAGTGGGCACGTCGATGGTCATCACAGTGATAGACTGCTCCTGCTAGGGTTCGTCTAGGCTGGTTAAATCATGCTGTCAACCTGCGTGGCCGTGATTATTTCTGAGACTGATATGGACAGTCTAGATTTCCCTTAGGAAATTAAATATGCTCAATCGGGCTAATATAACACACCGAGAGATGTAGCCTGTACGGGTATTTCGTGCATTTCTCACCATTGACACTTGGAGATTCGTGTTACTCTGCTAAGAGCAACGCTCAGTCGTCATGTCGCACCAATAATGAGAGTTCTGCGGGAACAACACAGGAAATACTAGGCAAATCATGTATTATAAATAATGCTAAAAATTCACAGAATATTTGGGATTGTTGCCACATGCTCTATTCTAGGTGAATTTTGTGTATTTAATTCACAGAATATTTGGGATTGTTGCCACATGCTCCATTCTAGGTGAATTAATAAAGCGAAGAAGTATTCATCACTTATCAAATAGCCTTATTGTTTGTACCCAAAATAAATTCTAGGCACAAAACACGATGATTTGATGATGACGGTTTGGATTAGGGCTAGAAGACATATACAAAATAAAGAGAAGAGACAGAGATTTAACGTGGTTCGGCAAGTGTTGCCTACATCCACGGAGGAACAGAGAAATATTTTATTGATTGTCGGGTACAATAGTTTTCTTCGGGTTAGCTAACCTAAAATCCCATATCTTCTTAGGGTTTAGGATACATGTATTTATAGTGTTTATGTAACCCTAATTCTGGTACAAACTTGATGTGCAAGCAACTTGGGCAACAAGCCTTCCGGAAACTTCTAGAATCTTCCTTCACGTGCTTGATTTACGGGCCTTCCGTGTATAAAATACACGGTACAAACATCGCCCCCTCTTAACCTCCAACTTGTTGGGGGCTAAGAAGTTTGTTTTTCCTGCTGCGTCGACCGTTGATGACGTAACTCGCCCCCAAGCATTTGTAGAGACATTGCGAAGACGCCCCCAACTGTAATTACCTGAAAAAAATAACAAAATAAAAAAAAATAAAAAATGCTCACGTGCTAGGCGAGACTTTTTGCCACGTGGTGGACTTGTGATGCTCGAGAGATAGTCGAGTCTTGAGTGAAATGTAATGTGCTTGCGGCTGGGGCAAGGCTTTTGGCTCGCAACGTAACAAGGCTGTAGCGCTCGCTGGTCGGGCAGGCTGGCTGTATTGCTTGTGTTGAGTACGAGTCTTTGGACCAATATCAGGCATTGGTCTCGTGGTCGATATGAGACTTTGTGCTTGCCAAGGTGCAAGTCTTTCATACTCGCGTGCAAGACGAGATTTTATGCTTGCGATAAGAGCAAGACTTAAGTGCTCACGTGCAAGGTGAGGCTTTACGTGCTTGCGATGTGATGCAAGGCTAAATATTGAAGGGTCTAAGCAATCCTCGTATCGAACTTTCGATCATGTCACCATCCACGAACGAACCAGATCATGTCGCTATCCACGAACCTCGAACTCGATCATGTTGCTGCTCTAAGTGCACATTAAAGTTTCTCGAACACTGGATTTTTTGCTTCCATGTTGTAGGGAATTGAAAGACAATTCTAACGAGCCAAAAATCACTCAATTCGGATTTAAAAGAAGAAGTTATTCACGAAACAAGGTTTGAACGAAGCGCGCGTGCTGTTGCATACGTGGCAGTTCTGACCGTACACGGTCTGCTGACATGGCAGAAAAAGAGCTGATATGGCGTTCTTGACTGGACGTAGGAAATCGACGTGGCGGTGTCGTGACGATGATGTGGCGATCGCCCGATCGGATGCTGATGTGTTAGTGACGTGGCACAAGGTAAATGGACAGTTTTTGCTTAGGTGGACCCACGTGGCGCTGAGAAGCACTGGATCGCTGGTGTACCCATAGCTGGACAGATCGTACGGCTTGGATCTTCTGTATCCGACGGATCTGATTGGCCGGATCCGGAGGTGTACCAATGGTTGGATGAGAAACCTTTGGCAACCGTTTTCAATGAATGATTTCTGCCGTTGTTTTGGTCACGCTTTCTTCAACTGTTTCGCAACAGTTTCTTCATCTTCGTAACGGTTTCTTCAACTGTTTCGCAACAGTTTCTTCAACCTTCGTAACGGTTTCTTCAACCTCGCAACGGTTTCTTCAACCCTAAATTTTTCTTCTTTTGCTGATTTTTGCTGAAAATTCGTGCACGTTTTTTGAGGTTTTTTGACGCACCTATCTCAATGGAAAAACACGATCGTTTTACACGAATCCCCTTAGTCGGCGCCAATGTTTGTACCCAAAATAAATTCTAGGCACAAAACACGATGATTTGATGATGACGGTTTGGATTAGGGCTAGAAGACATATACAAAATAAAGAGAAGAGACAGAGATTTAACGTGGTTCGGCAAGTGTTGCCAACATCCACGGAGGAACATATTATATTTTATTAATTGTCGAGTACAATAGTTTTCTCCGGGTTAGATAACCTAAAATCCCATATCTTCTTAGGGTTTAGGATACATGTATTTATAGTGTTTATGTAACCCTAATTCTGGTACAAACTTGATGTGCAAGCAACTTGGGAAACAAGCCTTCCGGAAAATTCTAGAATCTTCCTTCACGGGCTTGATTTACGGGCCTTCCGTGTATAAAATACACGGTACAAACACTTATCCTCTGCAGGATGTCAGCGTATTAAATTTGGCTTTTACAATTTTAGCCCTGAACTAAAATCCACCATCAACAGATAGCAACGCATGCGAGTTCGACCGAGCAATGCTCTAACAATGTGGATAACATTTGTTGAAATAGATTTGAATTGATCTCTCCGATAAGATCAAGTCTCAGTGTATGTTCAAAGAGTTTGTGCCATCCATGGATGATTGATATTGCATTGCTTCAAGTGTCCTATGGGATAATGAAGACTTATCGATTGTAGTTTTGTTATACTTTGATCGTGTTGGTGTTGACTCAGCGTCGAGATATTTGTGTTGAATCCAGAGGCGCCATTATCGAAGGTGTACTCTTTGATTGGGAGTACAATTTGAAGGCTTCTTAGATGCTTGAGCGTTGAAGCGTCATATCCCTTGAGCGCCGAATGTCTTAAGTTTGATCGTCTCGGCCCCGACAATATTCTATTGATTTTCAGCATTCTTTCGTTGCGGTAGTGGGATTCAACACTTCTGCAGGCATCAGAGCTTTCTGATTTTGTGGCACACATGGACACTCCAGTAATGCTATGGAGAAACTCCCAAAGTGTTTTTTTGCCATGCTTGGACATCATATCAATAATGAATGTCTCAGTGTGATGCTTGATTCAGAGAAGTGTCAGATTCAACCACTTAATAAAATGTGGTAAAGCTATCCATTTATAACGTCTTGCAATAGCACAGTTGATAGCAGAATTGAGTCCCCATGCTAGGATAGCATGTGAGGAAATAAATGACATAGACATGGGAGGAATGAGACTTGCCTGAGTGAAACCTCTTGATGAATGTCTATGCATCTTTTGCAGGTTCTTGCCTCGTCAAAGTTCGAAATTACTCCAGGTGCTCTGATGATGGAATGTCCACCAAATCTTCTGGATCAGAACTTTCCTCATTGGAGAGATGTGCAACCAAAGGCGCTTTGGCAGTGGCCATCTTTTTAGCATGAATCCACGCTCGTCTGAAGGCCATGTCGTATTCTGGATCTTCCTGATTATGTGAAACTTGGTTTCTATCTTGGTTGAACTTATGTTCACTTTGAGAGTGATGTAGCCACAAGTATCTCTGAGCTTTCCTTCACTTTGAGAGCATGAGTAGGTTCTTGTTGAATGATGCCCGCGGCTCTATGGGTGGTTTTCAATGGAATGATGTTGATGGAGGTGTCAGCATTGATCAACGTTCTTCTGAATTCATTTCCTCTGAGATGGACTGTGGTGAGAAGTCCCCAGTCGTACATTTCTTTGTCTGTTACTGAAGGTTCAGGGAGTGTCTCCTGAATCAATAAACGCTTCCTTGACACGATGTGATTCAATGCAGCAAACATGTCCTTCCTATGAGCCTTTGATAAGTACATCAATTCACAGACATGTTCGATTAAGGATTGAAATGCTTCTTTGACATGTGGCTCAGAGAGAGTGAAGGTTCTGACCGGGAGAGGGTCTCTGTGTAATCCTTCAGTCCCAAAGTTAAGTTCTCCTGATTCGACTTTTTCTTGGAATATGCGCTTCAAAATTTTGCATTCCCTTGTGGGATGATTGACGAATCTGTGAAAGCGACAGTAACGAGGATTTTCCATTTCCTCTTCAGTTGGTTCTTTCTTGACATACGGTAATTTGATTGCACCGTCCTGAACTTATACATCTAGTAGTTCAATCACCTCTTTAATGGGAAAAGGGAAATCAGGTGCTTCTTGATCAGTTTCGTTCCTGTGCGTTGGGCAGGAGCTTGTGGGTCTCGGGTTTGATTATCCTTCCTTTGTGCTTTAGAAGGAGCTGGAGAAGTATGCTTGCGTTGTGGCTCGGCTTTTCGTTTACTCCCTTCTGCAACAACGTTTGTGGAATGTTGGAGGTTATACCGTTTGTTGATCAAACGTCTGCTACCTTGAGTTTCTCGTGGTTCTTCAGTTCTTGTAGCTTTAGGTCTCTCCAGTAAAGCAGGTGCGGTAGTTGTTGATCTCTTAGCCGCTTCATGAAGTTCTGAGAAAGTCTGGAACCTGAGATTTTCCAGTAAAGTCCGATAGACTGGAATCATTCCATTGATGCACAAGTCCACAAGTTATTATTCTGTGACATTCGGATCATGACAGTCCAGAGATTGAACTCTGAACCTTTTCACATATTCATTAGGATGTTCATTGCTCCTTTGAAACATCCTTCCAAGATCAGAGAGGGTGATTTGCTCTGAAACGAAGAAATATTTTCTGTAGAAAGCATTAACCATTTCTCCCAACTTGTGATACTTCCTGGTGCGATGTTGTTGTACCAGGTATATGCCCTGCCTTTCAGAGACTTTGAAAATTCCTTCAGACGGACAACATGGTTGTGCTCATGTTCACCCAATGCTTCCAGAAATCGAGAAACATGTTTTCGAGCATTGCCTGTTCCATCATAAAGGGTGAATGTTGGAGAGGTGTAACCTTTTGGCAGATGAATCCTTTGCGTAGAAGCAGGGTATGGAGGTTGGTGACGGTGGACATAGGGCATCTTCTCTTTTCCACGATCCTCCAAAAGGCGTTCCAGGTCTTCATGAGTGATGAAACTGGATGGTTCTTTCGCCGGTGGATTGTCTGCAGCTTTAGGAACTTCTTCATCATCTACCACATGGATTGGAGTGACTTCAGGGTCAGCATCTGAAGATGTTTCTTTAGCTTTTTCTTTGTCTTGAGTTTTCTCTGATATCTTGTCTGTAAGAGTCTTGAGATAATTGCTTAATTCCTTCTGAGTGGTAGCCATGTCAACCTGATTCTTTGCAAGAGTTTCTTGCACCTTCATGAGATCACCTATAGTAGGCGGATTCTCTCTGACTTCTTCAGGAGACCGACCGAAGAGAGGATTGTTGATGGCGCCGGTACCATCGTTTGCAGGAGTGATCACTGGAGCACCAGTATTTGGAGGAGTAGTATTGGCAGGTTGCGCTGGAGGAGTGGTATTAGCGGTACCACTAGAGCATGCGATATTAGTGTCGGGTGTTGGACCCGAGTTGGTAACTAATTCCAGACCTAAGACCGACCATCTTTTGTGAGAATTGGATTGCAACCGAGAGAATGATCTCCCACTGTGGTCGCCAATCTGTAGATGGGGCAAAACGAGTTGCTGGTTTTTACGGAATTGAGGAGACGACCGTGCGGAGGAAACTCCTTGAACCGAGCGAACTATCAAACCTCACACAGATGCACTGCAAAAAGGGAGTGCTTTGAATTCGAGAGATCAATCTGTAAGACTCCGGCCTAAACCAAGAAAATGGCCGCTCTAGAGTCAATTCGGTCACAAGAGAGGATGGGTCGATCTGTAGGAAGGAAGCTGAGAAATGTGTGAGATCAATGGTGATCGAATTGTAGGTGTGTTGTGTATTCTGCGTGAAGAAATAAAATAAGCTCTGATTGATTGAATTTGCTATGTTGAGAGTAATTGCTCAAACGTTGAGTTGTTAATATCTTGTTGTCTGTTTGACGAAAGATTATTTGTTTTCAATCATGATTCAGAAACTTATTTATATTGCTAGAATTGTAAAAACACCTTGATGACCGGTTGTCAGCCGACACAAATATAATTACACTTTCTTACTACTCAAAATATATAATGAAGCAAGGGCAAGAAAGGATCGATCCCACAGAGAGGTCTAGGTTGTCAAATTGTTTCGGTTCCCTATAAATAACACCGGGGTTTTGTGATTTTATAAACTAAAATAAAATAAAAGCAAATAAAGAAAAGTAAACAAGTAATCAAGGATGAGAAAGTATTGGTCATGGATTTCATCTTCAATCACAAACATGTTTTCAACACAATAACTAGAATTGATATTTTAATCTCAACTTTTATCAAAGACCCTAGAATACCTTGATCGCAAGAATATCCCGCAAATCTCCTCATGTCATCAACAAACACATTAAAAGATGCGAATATGAATTCTACCTAAAGGAACAACCTAACGTGTAAAAGCACTAATCAAGTTTAATTCCCTAGATGCATTAAGTTCTATGAAATCAGGCCAATCAAAGCAATCGAACGTGGAAAGCGCACTAATCCGATTTAACAAAGGTTATGACTCACATGTGACTACTAGGATGTATCACTACAAGCAATAATCACAATTATGCTACTTGTAATCAGGAATCTATCACTTTTGCGTATAATAAATCCTAATCTAGCAAGAGAGATGAAAACAAACTCAATCGATTCGCGACTCGATCAAACAAGCATTCAAATTATGTAACAATATTGATAGTGAATCATAAACGATAATATGAGAGAAAACTAATTTATTGAATTAAAACCCATATTTGGAAATCCAACTTATTACATAACCAATAATAAAACTCTAGCTCATATTCATGGAGTTCATAACAAGAAGAAAGAGAAGTTTCATGTTTCTAAACCCTAGAACAAAAGTAGAGGCAAAAGAATTAAGATAATAAAAGATAAAAGAGATAAAGAGATCATCATAAAAGATATATAATTCCTCTTTTTATAGCTTTTCCTCCCCTCCAAAACTAGGTCTAATCTTCAAAAGTCCACTAGATAGAAGTCCTCCAAGCCCATGTGTGAGAAAACCCATGTAGAAAATTATGTCCAAAAACGTCGCCGGAAAACTGGTATTGTGGCCGGAACTTGGCCAGAAAAGTCACCGGAAACTGTCTCAGGTGACCGGTAAAGTCAACCCGATCACCGGTCAACGATCCAAATCGGTCAAGTCAAACTCACTGAGTCACAGCGAGTCAACACAGAATCTGAACTGGGTTGAGTCAGTTAGCCAAACAGATGAGTCAGGTCTGACTCACTCTGACTCACTTGGGCCTAGGCTGTTTTGCAGTGGCCTGAGTTGTGTAGCACAATCATTGTGCTTCAGCCATGATGGCTGCCTTCCCTGTAACTTCAGTGCATAACCTGTAATGCCTCATTCTGAGCCAACAAATCAACTCTGCAACCACACTAGTGGAAAATGGGTGTTTAGCTACCCACATCAGAGACCCTCATTAACGGTAGTTGGACCCTTGACCATACAAAGCCGTCTCTGATATAATAAAAAAACGGGAAAATTCCGAGAGCTTAATAAGCTGTCTCAGAATATTTACCATTTTACCCTACAAACAGAGACCCTATCCACTACCGATGGATATGGTTTTTCTTATGGTCAGAATTTTGTGGGTCCCGTATTTCAATGGCTCGGATTTATTTTGGTAGATGAAGGGTTTGGATACGAAGAGTATCCATTGATATTATCGAGGAACAAAGTAATCCCATTTATCTTATCTTATCTCTTCTCTCCTCACAGCAGGATAAGAAGCTCTATTTTTTTTTCCCTACCCAGAGAAATCATTTCATTTCCCTGTTAAATTAAGACTGAATTTCTAATTTGTTTCATTAACTTTCTCTACGAGATGTTATAAATCTTGATTTTATTTGATTTATTCTCTCAAAACATTTCTGAAGTTGATGCTTGGTTTGGATCTGGATTTTTTTTTTCTTCACTAAAATCTCTTCTTTTTCATGTTGATAATCACTTCTAGATCCGTAACTTTATCAAAGAGAAAAAGGTAATGATTTATTTCTCTTTTTGATTTATATTGTTTAACGAAATTAGGGATTTATCGATTTTTTTTTATGAATTGATTTTAGGATTTGATTAAGTGGCGGGGGTATGAAGTTTTTATCAATTGGAAGAAACGGTGATTTATAAAATAGTGGTTGTGCTGATTTTGATGATGGATCTGATGATGATGATGTTCAAAGTTCTCATAAAGGTGGTTCCTTTGATTTTATGGATTCATTGGAGGTCTGTTATTATTTTCTTCATTTCTATAATTTTTATGAATATATCCTTTTGGTTGCAATTTTGTTGAAATTAATTGATTTTAAGAGTTTGAAGATCTCTCCCAGGTTTGTACGTTCATCTTGTGTGTTGATTCTCAATTAATTTTTGTTTGTAATTTTAGCGTCGAGTGGTGTATAGTATTGATACGAGCATCTTGTGGATGTTCGTGGTTTTGTGAGATTTTTGATAGGGGAATACAGTCTCTTGGGAATGATTTAAGGGATCATTTAACCGTCATTAAATCTGCAGTTGAACATGATAATACCCTAAAAAGGCATGTGATCCTATTTTTCCCTTGTTAATATGGATAATTGTAGTTGGGAAACATGGTTGTGTAAAGGCATGATATGGTGTCCATTGGTAATTATAATGTATTTTTTATGGTTCTGGGTTTTAGCTGAGATTTGTCTTTTGTGGAAAAATATACAGTTTCTACTTCATTTCTGAAGAGTTCCAGGGAAGCATTTCTTCTCTTAAGGTTATCTCTATGATAACTCTATGATATCTCTAATGTTTTTTTTTTTTTGTTGTTGATGTAGTTGTGATGGTGGGTGCAGAATATCCTTCTGTGCAACTGTAGCACACGCTGGTGCTGATGCAAATTGCGAATCTTTGGGTCTTTCTATGCTCCTGTTTATAATCTCTTAAGAGTTTCTCTAGTGTGTGCTATGTTTAAGTTTCACGGCTCTGTCCTCTTATTTATAATCTTTAAGAGTTTCCAGAAATATGTTCTTTTTTTCATTTATTTGTGAGTTTGAAATTAGCTTGTCTAATGTTGAATGGCTATTTCCAGACCATCAAGATGTTTACTGCGAGGAGGAAAATCACAAAAGATAAGGGTGTCGAGACAATTGATCGGGTTAGTGTTTTTTTAGCATCAATGAGAATACAAGGATAGCTGCAATACAAGTACATGGTGAATATATTAGAACCTTATGATCCGCAACTAAAGAGCTGATATTACTTTATTTTACTTAAACCCCATCTCGAGTTCGAAACCAACATCTTATGCTTTGATATGATGCTTGTGAGTGAAAGCATATAACCTATTTTTGATTTTTGAAATATAAAGTTTGATAATAATAAATGAGCCCACTTATAATGTTTATGACCAGTGTTTATATGCACGTCAAACATCCACCACTGGTGCCTTTGCTTCACAACCACCTGCCTTCTTCCTTGAGTGATGCAAGACATGAACAGGCTACTGATCCCCATAATATTGCCGAGCGCGTAAGACTGGATTTTATACCAAAATAATAAGCGTATTCTAACTGTTAATTCTTTAGTTTTTGGGTTTATTTCTGTTTTCTATTTTAACACTCTCCTTTGTGTGCTATATGTACTTGTAGAGTTGGCTGAGCTTCAAGATCGAGAAATTGGAGATGCCATCGCTTCGATTGTACTAGTTGCTATAGAATTGCTCAAGGTAACAACTTTTTGTTTGATAACGCCGATCGGCATCCGACTACCATGACATTGGCTAGTATGGACATATTTGCATATGTATTTTGTTTATATTTCAATTCCAACTGTTATGTGGTAGTATGGATATAAAATTGTTTTTGTTTGTGAGTAATGGGATGCCCATTATGTTTCCCACCTTAACTATTACTCTTGAAGTATTTTAGTCTGAGTTGTGAACTTCCTACATGGACATTATTTTGCTTGTTCTTGTTCATTAGAATATGGTCACAAACCTTATATTTGAGCTGGTGTTAGGCTTAACAATTAGTTGATTATGTTATAGAGAATGTATTTTGAATGGTAGTTAATGGTGTTGGTTGACTGATTGTTTTTAGTATTTGTTTCTTGTACTGAGCATGCAAGGAAAAGGTTTAACTAGTGAACAATCGAAATCTGAGTAGTGAACTACAAAGTTTTCATGTCACAAGTGTTTAATCCATGCCGAATCTTGTATTATAATTTGTACCTCTTATGTTCCTCTTATTTTCAACCCATTTCTTTGTATCTGCCTTCAATTTCCCTGAAGCTCCTATTTTGTTGCAAGCTTATCCTATTGTAGTCATGGTTGTACGATAACTTTCCTTCAGTTTGTGGCCAATAATGCATGTCTTGATGCTGATGCTAGTGATTCATTGTAGCTAGAATGGGTATACTAAATATGGTGGTGGTGGTGGTGATTTGTAGTAGTACAGGGGCTGGTAATAGAGATGGTGGTGGTGGTGATTTGTAACTTAGGTTAAAGAAAGAATATGAAGTATACTCTAGTAACTTATTTTGTTATACCGTGTAATATGAACTGAACGAAGTCATTGTGGTGTTGTTGATTTGCTTTGCAGGAACAACGTTCTTTGTCGTATGTGAAACAGGGAGACAACACATGGATGCTCTACTTGATATCATTTATGAAGTATGGGCCAAGTTCATCGTCATCGGAGGAGCTTATCGTTTTGTTGTTTAACATGTTGTTTTTAGCTTATTCTCTATTAGTTTAGCATCTAGCTAGCTTGGACATGTATTGTCTTTAACTTAATTTCATCTTTTTGTGTAATCTTAAACCCAATGGATAAAATGAATGTATGAATGTGGAATTCTCAAGTTTGAGTTTGAATTTGAATTTTAGTTTGGGTTTCATTTGAGTTCCATTTGACTTTGAATTGACTTTGTTTGAGTTCCATTTGACTTGACTTTGAGTTCCATTTGACTTGACTTTTCCCCTGACCTTGCCTTGACCTTGACTTTAGTTCCATTTGACTTGACTTGACCTTGATGCAGTCAGATTATCTCAGATTTATCCATTCAGGCATTTCAGCAAATCTGAATTTATATATTTTTTTTTATATTATAATTTAAATCTGAGACCCACAGCTAAGGGTCTGTACCCTCTACTCCTAAAATCAGTCGCTATTTTGAGACCCACGGCTAAGGGTTGTACCAAACAGGGACGCTTTATCAGAGACCCCAACAGAGACGGTTGAAAATTGTCGTATAACTCGAATATATGACTTGTCCTGACGGTCGCGGAACTTCCGTTTTCCACTAGTGCCACCAACAGCCATCTCTGCAACTGAACTCCACAGCCTTCATCCTCTCTTCTTTCATACATCATCCATCCATTACTGTAATTCTGGAACAGCTTCTGCCATCTTGAATGAACAAACCCATCACCTGCACCTGCTTAATATCCACAGTTGCAACTCCTATTCTCAGAAACAACCACCACTGCCTGAGTTGCAGCTCAGCCATTCTCATCAACCCAATAAATTCCAGCCAATTCTCAACTCCATATGCCATTCATGCGCCTGCAATGCCATTATACAACATGGCACCACTGACTGCAGCTCAAGTCATTTCGTTCACAGCTCTGCCAACATCTCCCTGTGCAGCACACTCATCACAGCTCCTTGTACTGCTCTTGCCCTGTATCCTAGACATACATCTAACATTTTCATCTCAGAGATACCACAGATTCAGCTCTCAAATTCATTCCCCTTGGATCTCCATCTGAGATGCGACTGCAACTCATACTTGCCGGCTGCACAATCATCACAACCAATTTCCTTGTCTGCAGCTCACTAACACAACCATTTCAGTTAACATCCGTTCCCCAGCTCGACTGCACACACAGACTTCATTTGTCATTCCCTGTAACATCATCCGAACACATTCCACCATTTTCTGCAACTCAACTCAAATAAAACAACAACACCATGAGCTCAACCCTTGCTGTCTTGCACCAGGCCTGTGCTTGTAGTAACACATCTCAACATTCCTCTCATATGATCTCTTGGCTTCATCTGTAGCTTTGGCAGAATCCATTACCTACGATGCCTCAATGCCACCAGTATCCGTCAACTCGCATCCATCAGCATAACCACCTGCAATATCACCTTCAATCGCAACAAACATCCATATCTTCTCTTAACCCTTGACAAACATGACCACAATTCCGCCATTCGCACCCAAAGAACGCACCCTTATCTCCATTTGCAAAGCATCGTAACACTCATGGCCACAACCAACATCTACTTCAACCTAAACCTAGTCTCATAACTTGACCTCGGAATCTTCATCGCCATAATCAAACTATCACATCATTCACTAGTTCTCCATTCTCTGAATCTTCACCAGCAACTATTTCCGAACCTTCAAATGAACAGCTGCACCCATTAAACCAAACCACATGTAACTTCAATCACTCACTACCACCATTGATTCGAGCCATTCCTTCTGTGATACACAAATTTACCTCAAACCCACCGTTAATCGACCAGTATCTTCAACATAAACTCCTCCATCATCTTCAATCGATAGTATCACCAAAATCCACAGAAACCTTAACTCTTCCCTGGATTCGTTATCATCACCAACTGACATACCCTCTTTGAATTCGAACATCATTGAGACAATACCCATCTCCTTCTGAATCTCACTATCGATGAACCCATTCTTCCATTTCGATCTGATTTCCTCTAAGCAGCTGTTGTTCTTCTTTCTTTGTTTCAAGTGAACGAGATGAACGAGAGAAACATCTCTCTCGATTTTAGGTTTGAGGGTGGTATGGAATAGAGACACCCAACATAAGAGCCACCCCATATGGGTGCCTATATTAGGTGGTTATTTCTGATAAGGGCTAGTCTAAAGTTTCCAGCCCCTTATCCTCAGCTGATATGTATTTAGTACTCTTTCAAATAGGGTTGCCCTTTAACCTTGGCTGGGCTCCAGATAGTGTTCGCCCATGAAATGACAATTTTACCCTTTTGGCTCAAATAGAGTAATTTCTTCTTCTTTTCCTCCGTGCGACTCCAGAATACCTGATAACTCAAAAACACGCGTAAAATATATAATTTACAAGAAAAATAGCAAAGAAAGCATAAACTCTAGATAGTAAATACGGTGTATTCTACACCTATCACTTGATCCCATGAAGTATGACAATTGCTGGAGTCAAAGAGTGGGGAAGTGGAAATCGTGTAAAAACCAGTTGCTCATCGTGCGGAGACTTGGTTGATTTTCCATCCACTACTTTGCTAACTCCTCCAACTGATTGCAAGACTTGATCACATTCTCATCATGTGTATGAACACACGTGTCGTAGACCGCCAGACCAAAACCCTAGTTAATATCCCCCCATGTAACACGATTGATGTCTCGTGATTGTGGAGTCTGCAAGGCAGACGTGTATTTAGTTAGTCAGTTGCTGACTTCATGGGACGATGAGTCCTTGTATCGCTGAGTCGAATGTGATTTGCAAATGTTCTGAGACTCATGAATTGAACGTGTCTGTTGAGACAGAGGTATGATTCTCAAGTAAATGTTGATAGTTAAGGTGAGCAAATATTGCTCATTCGATGGATTGTTGAATATTGATAGTTGAACCAATATTCCTTAGTCTGAGAAAATATTGCTCATCTGAGCAAATGTTACTCGTTTGATGAATTATTGGTAGCAGGACCAAATAAAATATTAATTTAAAATACTGGCAACTGAACTGAGTATAATTAATAAAAATGTTGATCATGGGATTAGCGTAAAAATTATTAGGGTTTGAATCTGGAATTATGAACCTTGAACTCGAAACCCTAATTCGATCAATTGATGATTTATTGAAAATCAACCACGGAGCGAAGGAGGGGCCGGCTACATGGGATGATGGGTCGACCATGTAGCGCCCAGATGCTCGAGTGAGCAAATACCAAAGTCTCTTGAAGACCAGTTGATGAAAGGATGATTAAATGATGGTTTAATCATTTATTAAAATAATGCTCGTCTGATCCTTAGGTGATAAAACCTAATTAATTATAAAGAGATGAGGGACCGACCAAGGGGTCATGAAACCGGCCCTAGTTGGTCACGGGACCGAATGACGATCGTTTTATGAAATTCCAAATTATTTGGAAGGGTTTTAACCTAATGTGAGCAAATTAGGTCAAATGATGAAAGTATATGGGACCGGCCTCTTGCAAGCCAAAGAGCAGACCTTGGTTGGTCAATTTAATATGCTCATGTCACCTAAGTGTTCGTGCCTCAGTCCTGAGAATTTTGATATTTTGTGGCGTGCATTTAAGCAACATTTTGAGAAAATATGAAGAAATCAAGGTTTTTGCTCAAACTGAGGAAACTTCATAAGATGAAGGGAATAATAATAATAAAATGAAGGAATCATGAAGTGTGGGACCGGATATGGCCAAGGCATGGCCGGCTGGCCAATAAGCCCGGTCCCATGGAACTTTTGCTAATTTTATATTATTTTCATGATTTTAGGGAAATACCATGAAATCAAGGAGTTTGTTGAAATAAAGGAGTTTTCCTTAAAGTGGAGGAGTTTCCATGAGATGAAGGAAACAATAATAATTAATAATAATAAAATAAGAAGCGTGTGGGACCGGCCACAACTAGGGCATGGTCGTCCGGCAAGGGCCGGTCCCGTGAGTCTTCCCTAATTTTATATCTTTGCATTGATGTGAAGGAAATATCATGAAATCAAGGAATTTCATGGGATGAAGGAAATAATAAGGAATACAAGGTGTGGGATCGGCCACAACTAGGACATGACTGACCAGCTAGTGAGCTTGGTCCCGCGATACCTTTCCTAATTATTTATTATTTCCTTGATACGGAGGAAACACCATGAAACTGAGGAGTTTCCTTAAAATGAAGGATATTTGTTCAAATGAAGGGATTTTCACGAGATCAAGGAAAATAATAAAAATATAATAAAATAGAGAATTATGCGTGGGAATGGCCACGCCTTGACTGGCCGGCCGGTGGGCCCAGTCCCCTAGCGCCTTAGCTAATATTTTATTATTATTATTTTTCTTCCTATTTTGTATAGGTTCATCGTTCCTTCGTATTTTGGAATGCTCGTACGCGCATTCAGGTGCTCGTTAGTGCATTATTGCTGAGTACACTTGCACCATTTTAGTCGGGGCTTACTCGATAGCGGCTTAGATGCCCGTACGTTGAATATTTATTACTAACCCATGGAATTCTGCTGGGATGAGCCATGAATTAAAGTAATGAAATATTATGAAGAACATAGAATATTTTCTAGGATTCAATTAATGAATCTAATGACTAGAAATAATTAATTAATGGCTCTATACTAGCAGGAAAGCTGTTTAGGAGCATAAATTATTCAAGAATTGAACGATATGAGCTAGTTGAAGCGTCATATTTATTACGTATAGTATAGTCAGGGAAAACACGTTGTTGCATCCTAAAGGCGTTATCGCTCTATACTAGCAGGCAAGCTGTCTAGGAGCCGTCCAATCATTAAGATTCTATACACATGTCTTTTATATAGTAAGGGAAAACATTGTTACATCCAGAAGACGTTATCGCTCTATACTAGCAGGCAAGTTGTCTAGGAGCCGTCCAATCGTTCAATTCTATATAAAAGTGATTACTGAAATTGCTCAGTATTCATAAAATGTGTCGTTGCCTCAATTGAGAGACTGCATATTCATGTATGCTCTGAGAGACAATATACTCAGTCAGAGGTTCTTGTGGCATGAGTCTTCATGCTTTAATGAAAGACATAAGTCTCAGTATTCATCTGACTACTGGATCAGGAATATGTAAAGTTACGATTTTAGCCCTTGCCAAAAATCCACCATCAACAAAAACCAAAATGGTTTTGTTACAACACCCACCGAAATAGATATGGGTAATCAAGGAAAATGCATGTATTGTTAGAGCATAGATCGGTTGAACCCACCAACCGTTGGTATGTCAAGTTTGGTTGTCATATTTTAGTGAATCAAAACTCATGTTAAGAGTCGCTTGATTATGTACTAGAGTCAACTTCGTATAGGTTAGCTCGAAAGTATTAGGATTTGAGACTTTACAAGTATTGCGAAGACTTGAAGATGTGAAGAAGCAAGGAGCTACAACGACAACAATCATCCTTCCACTTGAGGTTAGTGATATTTGACTTGAACTGTTTCATTCCCTAACGTATCTTTCAAGTCGTGCATATTGAAAACAAAACTGCGATGCATATTTGAACTCTAGATAGACATAGTATTAAGGAATACAATACGAGGGTTATTGCTTAACCATTAAACTTTGTAGATAAGACATCGCCATAATCATTTGAATGCTATTGTGATTATGTCTGGGTATGACGTAAGGATTTCATCCTAGGGAACAATGTTTTACATGTGTTCTAAGGAAGTAAGTTCATAAACTTGTTTGTGAATCGAAAAGGAAATCGCCAGGCGTTATTGGGATTGTTATTCATTGCATATCTTGTGAACATCCAATATGTGTGATTTAGTATAACCGTTCATGACTTGTTGTGTTCTTGGTAAAACTATTCACAAAGGCCTGACTTATGTATTGGTATGACTTTTATTAGTGAAATCGATCTTAAGTAATCATCTGAGATGGTATGATCGGGTTTGTGATTTTATGTCTGACCAAATATGGGAAAGGGGAACTGATCCTAGTAAGAGGTGCAGTACATCACAAAGGGGAACCGATCCTTGTATGAGGTGCAGCAAGGTTTATAGCAGAAAGGGGAACCGATCCTATTGACATGTGCAACACATTTTTAGGCAAAGGGGAACCGATCCTATGGACATGTGCAACACATATAAGTTAGATACCATATATATGTGGGGAACCGATCCTAGTACCTAGTCAACCGAATTTTGGAAAGCTAGTGTGACTATGCACAATACTCACATGGAAGGTAGAACCGAAAATTGTTTTGGTAGAACTGTTAAACCCATGATTTGTGATTTAATGTTATTTGATCAATCACATAGTTCTTGAAAGTCAGATGAACCAAATCTAAACTTGTTTGGAAGTGTGGCAAATCGTTTTCAAGGTTGTAAGTGTGAAAGAGAACTTACAAAGTTAAGATGTCGACATACTTTGAACACGTGGTGTGAATGTTTATTATTTAATTGTTCAAAGTTATTCCTTAATAGCTAAGGGAAGAGAATCCCAGGATCGAAACATATGTAAGTTAAGAATCTTTTAATTAAGGTTATTAACTTCATTTTTAGGAAAATAAGAATTAGTAATGTGCATTTACTATTTAGAGATTTTTCTGAGAGATTTCGATCATTATTTTTGGACAGATCATTTCCAGGAATTATGGAAACCGAATTTGTGCTTTAATGAATATCTTGAGAATATTTTCGGTTTTGGAAATTCCTTGGTGTCCAAACTTCCTTGTCTATAAATACTTAAAGTTTTCCTTTCTAGCAAACTAATCCTTCTTAACATCAAACTACCTCTTGTTGTGCTGCTACTGGTGAAGCCGCCTATTCGGAGAGGAGAGTAACCTAATTAGGAGAAATCTCTTACGGCCGCTCAGTTTAAAGTCTTCTTTGGGATTGAGAAGCTCTATTAGTACCGTTGGTGGGAAACTAGATAATTGCGGTTTATCTTTTGTTTTCATTGATTTGATTGACTAACGGTGGTTGAAATTTGATTGCACCTGGTTTGTTTATGCTTGAGAATCTTCTCTTCTGATATAAGATTCACTCAAACTAGTTCAGAGTTTCGACAGGGATCTTTAGACTGTTGTTAGTTCTAAAGACGATCTTGTGATAATCCATTGTTAACAGACTCCGTTCTGTGCGTGATTGAAGAGATTCAAGTGATTGTGTGCAGGTGTTTATTGAAGATCTAAGAAGATATTAAAGATTTCTGATTTGTGGGTTCATAATCTTTGGTGTGCACAATACTTGTTTCGGTAAAAAAAAGGATCCAATTAATAATCGGTTTATCCTTGTGATAGATTGGATTGATTAATTGAGTAGATCGGCATCAATACAATTATTTGTGATTAAAAGTATTGATTGCAAAATCTTAAAGGATTACTTCGGTAATTGAACATAAGATAGATCTAAGGACCTGACGAAGGAGTTTATGTTAAGATAGATAGAAGAGCCTTTGTCCAACTTATATCACTTGGTTGAAGAGAGTTGATACCAAACAGATTTGTTGTTCCTTTACTGTTTGGAATACAAACCAAAGGAATTGATCCAAGTACGTGACTTATTCATAGGTCGAAGGCGTGGGAATACAGACGGAACTAGGTGAACTATAGGTTTAGTTGCTTGGTCTCAACAATACGAAGTTAGGTGTAATTTTGTGTAACAGCTTAATCCTGAGAGTATTCAATTTTGGACAAGGTCCCGGGGTTTTTCTGCATTTGCGGTTTCCTCGTTAACAAAATGTTGCTGTGTCATTTACTTTGTATTTGTTAGAGCACTGCTCGGTTGAACCCACTAGCGTTGGTATGTCAAGTTAGTTGTCAATTTTAGTTGCCAAAATACATTCTTGATTTAGCATACTAAAGATAGTTTCAGACTGAATTAGGTCTAAGAAGAATCGAAGCTATCCTTAAAGGATGAAGATTGAAGACTACAAGAAGGCATCAACAAGTACTTCATCAACAAAGGTATGTGATTGATTTCATTAGGATTCTTGTTCAATTCTACCTTTCTAATCTATCGAGATATATGCTCACTCTATGGAACAATTCCTATGACGGTAAATGTACATTTATGTATATATACTCGAGGTTATTTGAGCCACGAATTTTGTGACAATAACCTTTATCCCTGGAAAGGTTCTCATGTTATAGTGTATGAGCTTATTAATTCAACGAGCCAAGAATCACTCGATTCCGGGTTATAACGATGAAGTTATGAGTGATTTATTAAAGTAATAATTATAAGTGTTGCTGTAACTGTTACAGTTCGTTATTAGGAAACAATCCATGGACTGCTTGTAACGGTTCACGGACTTGGGCCCAATTATGTGATTAAAAGGAATTTTTGGTCAAGTTGGTGATGTTTCCTTATCTAGTGGGAATGTTATAAACACCCCTACTATCCATGGGTCTATCATAACTACCCTTATGACTCTTTACAAATACCCCTAATGACATAATTGGAATTATGAATAGAAAAATAATTCACATAACCCCATTTTTAACCTTTACTTCTTATACTTCATCTTCTTCTTTATTCTCACTCGAGAAAAACTAATGAAACTCTCTCCATCTCCATCTCCGTCGCCACTACAGCCACCACCACCATCTTCATCGTCGCCGTCGTCGCAACACCACCTCCACTACATCACCATCTCTACTTCCGCAAAAATTCCAGAATCATCTTTACTCGAATATCTCCATAATAAGATCTCATAAAGTAAGGTTTTTAGATTCAGAAATTTAAAGTTTCAGATTTCGGTTTCACGTAATTTTTGAATTCAAAGATTTGTGTGTTCGAACCATTGAAACTTAGTTATGATTTAGTTATTCTTCCTCTTCTGATTTCAAACAGATTCAAAGATTAATTTGATTTTTGGTTTTCAATTTGATAATTTCGAATCGAGATTCAGATTTCGTGTGGATTTGAGTTGAAGATTCGATTCAGTGAATTTTATTATTGAATTCGTAGGGTCAATAACAGTAGTGGGTTAATGTTTTGGTTGTGTATTGGTGTTGGATGGTGGTGTTGGTGTTGTTGCAGCGTTGGTGGTGGAAGTTTCAACAATGGTGTTTTGGTGAATGTTAAACAGAGAAGATGAAATTGAAGAACTGAATCTAGGGTTTATGGGTTGAAGTTTGTTTGGTGGTTAAAATGGTTTATGTAGTGGTTGTATGTGAGATTGCAGGTGGTATGAAGAGATGCTTGTGTTTTGTGGGTGGTTGTTGGTGGTGTTATAATTGGAGTCTGGTGGCAGTGGCTGTGGCGGTGGTTAGTGAAGATGCAAGTGATGTTGATGTTAATGCGTTGTCTTGAATCTGCTTTTGATTACATACAGAGTTCAAGGGCGTTGATCGATTCCAGAGATGAGAAGGAGATTTGGGACTGATGATTCAGAGATATATGGTGGATTTTGTGGGTTGTGTTGATTGCAAAACTAGAGATTTTCAAGTTTGAATTGCAGGCATAACTCAGCAAGAACAAGGAATGAGTGTATGCCTCGGTTTGGTGGTTATAGTAATGAACTGAATATAAGGTTTGCAGAAATGATGATGGTACTGTGAGACAGATATGAAGCTGCAATGAAATGAAACTGGTTTCGGTGATGGGTTAATTATGTTGTTGTTGATATTCATTAAAGTGAGAATCTGAGATAGTTCTGAAGCTAAGGAGAAATAAAGAAAGAATGGATGTTGTGTTGGCTCGATAATGGTTATATGAATGCCTAAGTTTCAAATACAAATTGCAGGTGTTAGCAGTTTGATTAGGGCTGCACAAGACCCGCCCACCATACCCAAACCCGTCCGTACCCGCTAAACCCGTGGGTTTTTAGTCTATACCCGCCCGTTGTGGGTGCGGGGTTGGTTATGAAAAAAAAAACACCACTGTCTGTGGGTGCGAGGTTGGTTTAAGCTAATACCCGCCCAAAAAACCCGCAGATTATATACCATTAGATAAAACTAATCTTAGTCGTCCATTATGAAACCCTAATACTAGTAGATAGGATAACTGATAACCCTCATTCACTTTCTACACTCTTCTCTATGTTCGGCCTCTCCTCTTCTTCCTCCTCAGTTCTTCTTCTTCACCTACGAACGAAAATTACCAGAAATCATCACCAGAAATCGACAACAACAACTTCGAATCTTCACCAGAAATCGACAACAATCGAAAAATCAACATATTCAACACTTAATCTTCATCTGTGAACTTTCTAGGTATGAAAATCAACAGATTCAACACTTAATCTCCATCTGTGCTCATCGATTAGTTATTTATCTGATTGGATTGGGTTTTGGAATCAATTTTGGTTTGATTACTAAAGCGGGTTTAAACCCATACCCGCCCACCCCGTAGCGGGCGGGTAAAAAAACCCGCCCGCTGTTTGTGGGTGCGGGGTTGGTTATGGAAAACAAAAACCGCAGTCTATGGGTGCGAGGTTGGTTTTAGCTTATACCCGCCCATGTGCAGCCCTAAGTTTGATGGTTATGAGCTACTGAATGCAATGAGATAGATGTATGCAAGGAAATGATATTGCAGGTGCAATGAAAAGCTGCAGTTTGTGTGTGGCGCTGCAGTCGGCCTGAAGCTAAAATGGAGTAGATGAATGCTAGGCAAATGAAATGGGACATGTTGGTTTGACGCTGAGAGGCTGAAGCTGTTGGTAGATGCAGGGATGTTCAGAAGAGATGTTGTTAATCGAAGTGAAGGGATTGTGGTTGTCTTTTTGCTTTTTGCTTGTGTGCGTGCAACTTGGTATATGTCTGTTGGTGTTGTTGGAATTGGTGGTTAGCTGCTTGACTGATCACAACTGTTCTGTCGGGAAGGTAAAGTAATTGCAACCCTGGACAACCTCATCAAGTTTCTTCCACTATTGGAGACAACTTGAGCTAGTTGCTTCCTTTTTCTGGAGACAACTTAAGAAAGTTGCTTTCACTTTTGGAGGCAACTTCAGCTAGTTGATTCCATATTGGAGGAAACTTGAGCTAGTTGATTCCGGTTCCGAGGCAACTTGGTTATGTTTTTGGGTCCATTCATTCATCGGAAATTATCTTATACCTATACCTTAGAGTAGTTGTGACGAATTTGTGGTGCAATGGTAACACAGGGTTGTGTTGAGTTGCTGATGATGGTTGTGCTGTTGATGCTCATGCTTTAAAGTCAAGAGGGTAGATGAATGCTTAGGAAGTTGATAAGGAACTCAATATGTATCCAGGCATTGAAAACAGAACAAGAAGTTGTTACTGCTTGTGTGTTGCTGATGGTGTTTGAGTAGGGGCATGGAAGTGACTGCAGCTATCGGCTCATGTTGCAAGTGTGCATAGATCGTTGTGGTCATGAAGCTGTTGCAGGTAGAGTTGCAGTAGCAGAGATGGAGGATGTGGTGTTGTATGGTGGTGGTTTGAATTGTTGGTTGAACACTGATGGTGTGGCGAACCTATGGTGAAATGGTAGCACAACTAACTATATGTCAGAAGATGTGTGTTCGACTCACACTAGGTTCACTTATTTGTGTATAATTTTTATTTTTTTGGAGACAACTTGTGCTAGTTGCTTCCATATGTGGAGACAACTTGAGCTAGTTGCCTCCATTATTGAAGACAACTTCAACAAGTTGCCTCCAGATTTGGAGACAACTTTCAGCAAGTTGCCTCTAGATGATGGTGGTGGAATTGGTGGTTGCTGGTGGTGATTGGTGGCGGTGGATGAAAGTGGTGGTGTTTGGTGGCGGTGGTGGTTAGTGGTGGTGATTTTCGGTGGTGGCAGTTGGCGGTGGTGGTGGAGGAAAATGGCGGTGCTGGTTGGCGCTGGTGGTGGTTGGTGGTGGCGGTGGTGGACAGTGGTGGTGGTTGGCGGTGGTGGTGGTCGTCGGTGGTGGTGTCTGTTAGCGATGGTGGACAGTGGTGGTGGTTGGCGGTGGTGGTGGTGGTGGTGGTCGATGGTGGTGGTTGTGGTGGTCGTTGGTGGTGGTTGGTGGTGGTGGTTGTTGGCGGTGGTGGACAGTGGTGATGGCGGACAGTAGAGGTTTTCTTATTTCTTATTTTTTTTTTTTTTTGAATAATGGTTAGTGGTAATGGTTTTGTATATACATCACACAAAAGAGAGTATTTTAGTAATGTATTATGCTTAGGGGTATTTGTAAAGTTCAAAAGGGTATATTTACAATGGGTCTCATAGTAGGGGTATATAGATAATGTTCCCCCTTATCTAGGCATGTTAGCTATTACTACAAACATCTTTGATTACCATATTAAAGTGTTTTTGATTCATTCCTAATTTATTTTGTGATTTATTCACATAAATACAATATTTTCCTAATTAATTATTTATTAATTATTTTGGCAAGAGTTGTATCTTAGGAAAGACTCACAAAATTAGGAGAGTCTTGAAAAAGGAAAATAGCTATGCTTAGCTTTCAAGCTACCTTTCACTATAAATAAAGGGTTCGTGAGTGCTACACGTTTTTTATCCCTTTTGGAAAATTGGTGTAAGCTCATAAGGTTGTTTTCCATGTCTTCCGTTCTTCGTGAACAAGAGTGAGATAAAGTCTTTGTATTGGGGATCACAAAGCCGAGTTGGATTAATCTTCGTGATTGATTATACAACTTGTAATCTAGGTTTTTCACCTCTTGTCTATTCTAAGGTTTTCTCTTCTGATATAAACCCATTCAAGAGTTGTTGATCATAAACCCTAGGTTTTGATAGATTTCAGTTTCCGATCGTATACCAACACTTGTTAGTCGAAATCGGAAGCTAGAAAGAAAACTTCGATTAAGGTATCTCGTAAAAATCCTTAAGAAGCTTTAAACAAGAAATCTCTAGATTTATTCTA
This sequence comes from Papaver armeniacum, assembly GCA_023531295.1. Taxonomy (NCBI): domain Eukaryota; kingdom Viridiplantae; phylum Streptophyta; class Magnoliopsida; order Ranunculales; family Papaveraceae; genus Papaver; species Papaver armeniacum. The sequence continues at coordinate 24,843 of JAJJWW010019443.1, forward strand.
GTAGTTCTTGTTGTAGAATTGTTAGGGTTTTCTTAACTTGGAAATTAATCTTTGGAATCGCCCAAGTTTACTTACGAAAATCAGGTTCACGAACTCCTTGTGTGTACGTATATTGATTGTAAGTTAAAACCCTATTCTTCAAGTTTGTTTTGATTTCACTACTTTTTATTTGGTAGTTGTTCAAAACAAATACAAGATTTCCAAAACCTTGATTCACATCTAAAGGGAAATCAAATCGGTGTTTTGTGCAAACAAAATATCGAATCAATCGTGTTGTTGTATCTTCTAAAGAGAGCCTTGGGTTTTGCTAGAAGATTTACAAGGAGAATTCCTAAAGACAATCGGTGTTGTGCTAGGAGTTCTATTTGTGTTGAAGCAGTTATTACATCTAGTCCGAATAGGTAGTAGGAATTTGGTATAACAACTTATAATCAGTGTGTGTTTATTCTGGACTAGGTCCCGGGGTTTTTCTTCATTTGCGGTTTCCTCATTAACAAAATTTCTGGTGTCTGTGTTATTTATTTTCCGCATTATGTTGTTTATCTTTATAATTGAAATATCACAGGTTGTGCATAAGTTCAATCAATTGGGAATCCAACCTTTGGTTGTTGATTAAATTGATTGACACTTGGATATTGGTTTTTGATATCGTCCAAGTTATTTCTCATATTCAATCGGGCTCGCAAATTCCTATTTGTTTGATTGCAGATTGAATTGAGAAATAGAGATATAACTCTTTGATATACTTTTCTAAAAATTGAGTCTGACTGTCTAGTTGATTCTCTTGAAAGTATATTAGAGTAAGTCCTCTCAGGTTGCCAAACGAATTGTTGGGTGTGGTTGTTGTACCCCCGCTTTTTCAATTGGTATCAGAGAAGGAAAACACGCTAAGACCTCATACGTCTGTGTTTGAAGCAATCTGATCGTTATGGACAGAAGTGCTATCTCTATAAACGTACCACCAGTCTTTGATGGCACGAACTATTTATGGTGGAAAATTGCTATGCGTTCTTTTATTCAATCGCGAGATTTTCAATCATGGGTTCGTATTGTTAATGGCTATAATCCTCCATTAGTTACAGTAGACGGTGTAACTGTTGCAAAGGATATTGGTGAATATAGTGATCTTGAGATTCTTGATGCAAAGCAAAATTCTGAAGGATTAAATGAAATCATCCATGCCATTACCCTAGATCTTCAGCACCACGTGACTACATGTAATAAGTCTAAAGATGTCTGAGATATCTTAGAAACCGTATTTGAAGGGAATGCCTCAGAAAAAGAAGCGAGGCTTCAAAACCTAGCATCTGACTGGGAAAACCTTCGCATGTCTGATGATGAAACCTTTGATGAGTTTAACCAAAGACTTTCTCAAATAGTTAACTCCTCATTTGCGTTAGGAAGAACTAAAGATATTGTGTGCAAATTTCTCAGGTCTCTACCATCAATATACGAGTCTAAGAAACATGCCATTGAAGAAGCAAACGATCTTTCTATACTCTCCAGAAATACTCTTGTTGGAAAGTTAAAGATCTTTGATAATGAACACGCATCTAGAAAAGAGATGATTTCTCGTAAAGCTGCAAACAATTCTGAATCCTCTAAGGATAAATCTGGTTCGCCAGATACTAAGGATGTTACTCCACGACAATTTAGATAATTCTTGAGAGACAGGAAAAATAGTTTTTCTAAAAGTGCAACATCTCCTAATGATGATGTACGATGCTATAACTGTCGTGGTTTCGAGCACTTGTCTTCAGTATGTCCTAGCTGGACCCGTAGACAATCGGCATATGCAGCAGCTTTGCCTACTCTTGATGATGGACCTGAATTTTATAATCCCCAAGAGTTGGCAGGCGAGGTTGCATTAGCTTCTGGAAAAATTCTTTCGGATACTGATTCTGATTCTGACGAAAAAGTGTTCCATGATGATCCAATTGCTAATAATCTTCTTAAAGAATGTCATCGAAACTCTCATTCTTGAAAGCACCATTTTCAGTGAGAAAGTTAAATATGACAGACTTCGTAGTCGAAATAAAGACTTGCAAGACCAACTTGATTCTAGTGGTGCAAGAGATTATCTCAACGAAATACGAAAGCTTAAAGAAGAAATTGCCGAAGGTCGAGATCGGGAAATTATTCTTCAAGCAAAGCTAGATAACTTGGAGAACATTGAGATGAACCTGTTATTTGATTCGGAACGAGAAGATCTCAAATTTCAATATGAATCATCCAAGAATGATCTAGTTATTGCGCTTGAAAAGGTCAAAAGGTTGGAAGAAGAAAACTCGAGCTTAAAAGAGAGTTTGTCTAGAAATAGCTGCTCAGAAAAATTAACCTCGATATTGGGAGCATGTAGAATTCATCGTGATACACGAGGATTGGGCTATGAAGGAATAGACGCTCCTGGAATTTTCAAAGAGGTAAAATTTGTCAAAGCTAAAGATTCTTCTAAACCAAAACCTTCCACGGTTGACAAAAGTAAATTATCCCTACCAACTGTCGATGACAAAAAGAGGAAATTCTGTCAAGCTCCAAAGCAAGCACATACACATTTAGGTAACACTAAACATAAATTTTTCCATTTTACTAAACATTGTTTTTATTATGGAAAACCAGGTCACTTGCAAAGGAATTGAAGATATCTTAAACGAGATAAAACCAGATCTGATTCTGTTAAGATGACAAGATCTGATGTTCCAAACTGGAGAAAAATTGAGTCTCATAATATCAGTTCTTCTAGTATTCCCTCCAAGAAATTTCATAATTATATTGGGGAGAAAAAGAAATACGTTGCTCCAAAAGCTACTCAGAAAGGGTACCAAAGAAGGTCAATAAAGCAATGAGCACTATTAAGAAGGATCTCACAGACAAGAGTTCGACAAGGGATACCATCTTAAAAAGGTATGGAACAATTATTCAAAGTTTCAAGGAAGTTGTTAAATTCCTAGATTCCATGTATGATTTTGTTTCAAATACCTGTGGTAAGCAAGATTTTGGTCACCGCAACACAACCTGATTGTGTTGGAAGTGCATCCTCACCAAGAATCCCTTGTAAATGCGGTGAGGATTGCAAAATAATTATGGCGCACATATTGTGTTGGGTAATTTATGAATATGTGGAACAATTTATTATTTCGAGCTTAGTCTAACTCGCTTACATATTTCTCGAAATACGTGTTGGTAAGTTTTCGCTTTGGCCAAGTTCATCTCTACCTAGTGACGAAAGTCATGTTATGTTTCAATCACTTTGAAAATTGCTCTGACGAAAAATGGTTTGTGAATAACAACTATATAACGTCCTCTGAGAATGTTTCAATGATTGAAATGAGAGTTTAGATTAAATAACCAATGATGGACATAAACATTGTGTGGCAACATATATATATATATATATATATAAGTCCTTTGTTTCTTGAACCGAAGTTTGCGAACTTTGTTGATCAAGAGAACCGGAATAGTGGCGTGAGCCAAGTCCGCGAACTGGCGGAAGTTCTCGACCCGAGAATTTCTGCTGGAGTTTGTGAACTCCTTCCGTGAACTTAAGTCCGCGAACTTGAGTTGGTTATATCTAAAGACGATTGTTTGTGAACTTATATTTATATTAACTAAGGAATGCAAATTGCAAACCGTGGCTCTAAAGTTCATGAACCGATTCGAGTGAATAAAATCTTTTTTGCTTCGATTGTGTCTTGTGTAGTTACATAAGATTTCCTTGCAATTGGACAACTCTCTAACTAGTTCATTTGAGTCATTTGAACTAGTTATGGTTAACATGAATATGGTTAAATACTACGCATATGATTCTTAATTACCAAACTTTATTTGCGATTAAAAATTCTTAAGCATAACAGGTTAGAAGCAATAATCAAAACCATTGGATGTTGGTTTGTATTGTCAAACAATCTTTTTCATACTCTTATGGTAACCATTTTTGGTGTAAATCCTTATGGAAAAGGTTATTATTCCTTCTAAGCATATCAATTCTTGTTTATACAAGTTTGTATCTTAGAAAAGATGATCGCAATACTTGATCTTCATGATTACATATTGTGATATTGTTACCATGAGATAGTTCTATTGTTTCTAGTAACACGATCTCATGAGTGACTTTCAATGATTGGTTATTAACTCGTATCTCCTTGTAGGGTTTCTAAAATCCAATATATAAATCCTTATCTCTAGAGTAAGGTCACTCTTGTTGTTCTTTCGGGAATGACATCTTATGGGGGAGAGTTCTTAATTGAACTTGTGCTTAATTGCCAAATCTTTGAGGGGAGAAGCAGTTGTGGAACATGTAGGGGTTAACTTGTATCTTAATAAACTCCTTGATGAAGTCACTAAGTTTCGACTCTGTGATATCATCCAAATAAGTTGATATGTTTTTCTTTTGGTCAAGAAGTTCCTCTATAAAATTTTTATTAGGATCCCACCAGTTTCCGTACCTTTGCCAATTTATATTGACAAAAAGGGGGAGAATTATTGTAGTGGTTTTCATGTTGAGATGAAGTATTGACTAAGGGGGAGTGATACATATCACCGTAGTATTATTGTCAAAGTTGCGATACAATTGAACTTTGATGCTTTGTAATAATACTATGATGTATCTTCAACAAGTACAGGATGAGCACACTCATAGTTGAAGAACCAATGAAATCAAGCATGTAGGTTTTTGGTTTTGTCAAGTACAATCCATATGTAAAATGGTTTTGTCACTAAAATTGACAAAGGGGAGATTGTCAGAGCACTGCTCGGTTGAACCCACTAGCGTTGGTATGTCAAGTTAGTTGTTAATTTTAGTTGCCAAAATACATTCTTGATTTAGCATACTAAAGATAGTTTCGGACTGAATTAGGTCTAAGAAGAATCGAAGCTATCCTTAAAGGATGAAGATTGAAGACTACAAGAAGGCATCAACAAGTACTTCATCAACAAAGGTATGTGATTGATTTCATTAGGATTCTTGTTCAATTCTACCTTTCTAATCTATCGAGATATATGCTCACTCTATGGAACAATTCCTATGACGGTAAATGTACATTTATGTATATATACTCGAGGTTATTTGAGCCACGACTTTTGTGACAATAACCTTTATCCCTGGAAAGGTTCTCATGTTATAGTGAATGATCTTATTAATTCAACGAGCCAAGAATCACTCGATTCCGAGTTATAACGATGAAGTTATGAGTGATTTATTAAAGTAACAATTATAAGTATTGTTGTAACTGTTACAGTTCGTTAGTAGGAAACAATCCATGAACTGCTTGTAACGGTTCACGGACTTGGGCCCAATTACGTGACTAAAAGGCATTTTTGGTCAAGTTGGTGATGTTTCCTTATCTAGGCATGTTAGCTATTACTCCAAACATCTTTGATTACCATATTAAAGTGTTTGTGATTCCTTCCTAATTTATTTTGTGATTTATTCACATAAATACAATATTTGCCTAATTAATTATTTATTAATTATTTTGGCAAGAGTTGTATCTTAGGAAAGACTCCCAAAATTAGGAGAGTCTTGAAAAGGGAAAATAGCTATGCTTAGCTTTCAAGCTACCTTTCACTATAAATAAAGGGTTCGTGAGTGCTACACGTTTTTTATCCCTTTTGGAAAATTGGTGTAAGCTCATAAGGTTGTTTTCCATGTCTTCTGTTCTTCATGAACAAGCGTGAGATAAAAGTCTTTGTATTGGGGATCACAAAGCTGAGTTGGATTAATCTTCGTGATTGATTATACAACTTGTAATTTAGGTTTTTCACCTCTTGTCTATTCTAAGGTTTTCTCTTCTGATATAAAACCATTCAAGAGTTGTTGATCATAAACCCTAGGTTTTGATAGATTTCAGTTTCCGATCGTATACCAACACTTGTTAGTCAAAATCGGAAGCTAGAAAGAAAACTTCGATTAAGGTATCTCGTAAAAATCCTTACGAAGTTTTAAACAAGAAGTTTCTATATTTATTCTAGTAGTTCTTGTTGTAGAATTGTTAGGGTTTTCTTAACTTGGAAATTGATCTTTGGAATCGCTCAAGTTTACTTACGAAAATCAGGTTCACGAACTCCTTGTGTGTACGTATACTGATTGTAAGTTAAAACCCTATTATATAAGTTTGTTTTGATTTCACTACTTTTTATTTGGTAGTTGTTCAAAATAAACACAAGATTTCCAAAACCTTGATTCACATCTAAAGGGAAATCAAACCGGTGTTTTGTGCAAACAAAATATCGAATCGTATCAATCGTGTTGTTGTATATTCTAAAGAGAGCCTTGGGTTCTGCTAGAAGATTTACGAGGAGAATTCCTAAAGACAATCGGTGTTGTGCTAGGAGTTCTATTTGTGCTGAAGCAGTTATTAAATCTAGTCCGAATAGGTAGTAGGAATTTGGTGTAACAGCTTATAATCAGTGTGTGTTTATTCTGGACTAGGTCCCGGGGTTTTTCTGTATTTGCGGTTTCCTCGTTAACAAAATTTCTGGTGTCTGTGTTATTTCTTTTCCGCATTATATTGTTTATCTTTATAGTTGAAATATCACAGGTTGTGCGTAAGTTCAATCAATTGGTAATCCAACCTTCGGTTGTTGATTAAATTGATTGACACTTGGATATTGGTTTTTGATATCGCCCAAGTTATTTCTTATATTCAATCGGGCTCGCAAATTCCTATTTGTTTGATTGCAGATTGAATTGAGAAATAGAGATATAACTCTTTGATATACTTTTCTCAAGATTGAGTCTGACTTTCTAGTTGATTCTCTTGAAAGTATATTAGAGTAAGTCCTCTCAGGTTGCCAAACGAATTGTTGGGTGTGGTTGTTGTACCCCCGTTTTTTCAATTTTTCCGCATTATAATTGTTTTATTCTAATTAAAGTAAATCACACAAACGTTAATTCCTATTTACTTGATAAGTGAATCCTATTGTGTTTGGTTAAGTCCGAACCTTTTTATCAAGTAACATACTTCGTTGTTGTATCGTCTCGATCTCGTATCCATATACGATCACACGAAGTGTGAACCGATTAGTCTTATTGTCTCGCCTCAGTCCATAGACAATCACTTTCGGAGAAAGGACTTATAGGTAGGAAAAGTTTTAGCTTGAGGTATATTTGGGTACCCTCTCCTTTTCAATTGGTATCAGAGCAGGCAAACACGAAAAGATCTAACAATCTGTGTTTGGCGTGATCCAACCTATAAGTTTTGAATCAACTGGTTGATTCAGTTAACGTACCTCCAGGGTTTGATGGCTCAAACTATCTATGGTGGAAAATGGCTATGCAGTCTTTTCTTCAATCTCATGACTTTAACACTTGGGTTTTAGTAATTAATGGGTATGAACACCCAAAAGTACTGGTTAACAACTCAACGACCGAGTTTAGACTAAATGAATTGAATGAATTCAATAATGAAGAAAAAACAAAATTCTATGGATTGAACGCCATTATCCATGTTGTAACTCGAGATCTCCATCATCATGTAACCAGGTGTAAAACATCAAAGGAGGCTTGGGATGTTCTTAATATCGTATTTGAAGGGAATGCCTCTGAAAAAGAAGCTAGGCTTCAAACCCTATCTTCTAAATGGGAAAACCTTCGTATGGATGAAGACGATACCTTTGATGAGTTTGATTAATAAATTTCTGAAATAGTGAATGCCTTTTACGCTTTAGGAAAAACTATTTCAGATAAAGATATTGTGTGTAAAACTCTAAGGTATTTACCAACAAGATACGAATCTAAAAAGCATGCCATCATGGAATCAAATGATCTTTCCACACTATCTAGAAGCGCTCTAGTTGGTAAATTAAAGATCTTTGACCTTGAATAACAATTCAAGAATGAAGAGGGTATTACCCTTAAAGCTGTAACTAAGACTTGTTCTTTAGATACAAAAGCTGAGAATTATAGTGTTGATACGACTGCACGACAATTTAGAAAGTTATTAAGACAAAAGAAAAAGATTTCTTCTTCTTCTCAAAAATCACAGAAATGTGCAGAAAATATAGGGCAAAATAATTGTGATAGCACTAATTGTTCCAAGGATCAAGAGAACAAAGCTTTTCATGCAACTATTGAATGCACACTTGAAAAGGATACTGAAGTAACTTTAGAGTCAAAGGCACTTGAATGTGATAAACTTTGCAAAGAGAATGAAAGTATTAAAAGGGAGCTTGATACTCTATATAAGGATACATAACGTGTAAGCAATGGTCAAACTTATCTTGAAGTCTTGGAAGAATACTGAAAACAAAAAGGTGATGATCGAGAAGCTCCAGAACCAAAGGCACTCGAATGTGATCTTCGTGAAGAGAATGAAAGATTGAAAAAGGAACTTGATGATCTGTATAAGGATATAGAGATTATCAGCAATGAGCGAGATTATCTTGGAGCCATGAGAAGTTACAGAGAGCAAATCGAAGAAAGTCATGATCGAGAAAGGAAACTACATACAAAGTTGGAAAACCTAAAGAACACTGAGGTAAGTAATTCTACCGAATCTGAAATTTCCTTAGATTATAAAGTTCAAATTGATAATTTTAAGGTTGATCTAGATAATGCTCTCGAAAAAATAAAAACATTGGAAAAAGAGAATACGGGTCTAAAAGCGGACTTGAAAAAGTTCGATAGTAGCACAAAACAACTTGACTCAATGTTGAAGTCAACTAGAGTTCCTCGTGACCCACGAGGATTGGGCTACAAAGGTAAAAAAACTTTGAATGCTAAACAGGAGAAAAAGTTTGTAAAACCTAAAGACTCTGCTGCAGAAATTGCTTCAAAAGGTGCAACAAAAGATTGCTCTTCCATAAAAGAAAAATCTGTAACACCTTCATCTTCAACAATAGACAGAAAACGTAAAATCCGTCAAACTCCAATAAAAGAGAATCCACAACAAGGTAACACTAAGCCTCATGTTTCGTGTGTTACTCAGCATTGCTCTTATTGTGGAAATAAAGAACACTTAGAAAGGGAGTGCAGATTCCGTAAAAGGAATGAGAAAGCCATAGATGCACGTGTTTCCGCAAAATTGGCTGAACTCAATAATGCTTCTCGTGCTAAATCAGGACATCATTATCCTAAAAATAAGCAAAAGAATTATTGTAATGATAGTTCAAAGTTTGCTTTTCAGGCTTCTACAAAGTTTTCTCATTATCGCTCAAACAATAAAAGGAGAGATAACTTTGTAAAGACAAGATATGATATTCCAAATTGGAATAAGACTAACTCTCAGAGTTTTCAACATTTTAATTACCCTAATGTCTCCTCAAGAGATTCATCTTGGATTTCAAGAGGAAATAATTGGAAGAACAAAGCTGGTCCTGTAAAACCCATTTCTAAATAGTGCCCAAAGTCTTCTCTAAAGACAACCAGGAAGTATTAAAAGATAGTCACAATGATGACACTCGTATGATAAGTTTCAATACTCATGAAATTCAGAATATTGTGCTAAACGTTATTGATCAAATGAATGTAGCTCCATGTTGTCATCGTTATATGAGATAATTAGGTCTCATATCGGTTACCTTTTTATGATTTTGTGACTTTTGATTTAGCGAATTTCATATCTAACCTTTTGGGTTGCTTAATCAAATAATCATAAAAGGATGATGACAATTAATCCCATATGTGAGTCACGATTATACTATTATCAATTTATTTCTCATAAGTTGTGTATATAGTATACATATGAGTTTTTGGTATTAGCCTATTACTATTGGCACGTAATAGTTAAAACCATTTCAACCTTTCTCTGGTAAAGGTTACTTTTGTTGTTCTTATGTCTTTGCGAAAGGATGACAAAAACACTGGGGAGAAGATGATGCGAAGATTGAGGTAATGACTTTGTTTGTTAATCGTTTTCCTGTTTAAGAAAAGCCTGATTTTATTGCTTATATCTATTGATTTTGCTTAACAAAATTTCGGTACAATTGATATTTATTCCATTATGTGTGTATGGATGTGTATGTGTGATTAAATTGTTTCCGGTTAAGAAAAACTATTGTTATCTTGCTTTATTGTTTGGTATCAATTATTTAGGCTTACGAAATTTTGGTGCAATGGTGGTGCTTTAATGTCTATGTTGTTTCAATTGCTTCCGGTTGAGGTGAATAATTATGCAAGTTGATTTATTTGGTTTGTGTGAATTATTTATGGCTTAACGAAATAAAAGGTTTACGGGATGAGTTTTTTAGTCCAATTCGATTCCGGATACGAGAAACTAAGTTAATTCTGATCTTAGTTAGACTTATCGAAGTGATTTTTCGGTTATTCAAGTCTAATCGAATGCCTTAACAAGAAATGCTAATTAACTAACCTAGTACTTGTCTTGTTTAAAATTTAAAGGTCTAAGTTTATGGATAATTAGAACCTGATGAGAAAAATAGAGTTATCTTTATTTTGGTCTTATCGAATTAAGCGATTGTTTTTGTACAATCAGTTTAGCAAAGGGACTAAGGTGCTTAGTTGTTTTTTGGTTTGCTAAACTAAAATGGAAAAATTGTTTCGGACAATTGTTTCCTTGGTAACATATCAAAATAAAACTACTTGTAGTTTCGGTTTTTGATATTGGTTATCAGAACATGGTATGTGGAACCCTCGTGCCTAACTCTACAGGTTGCAAGTCTATTTTGAGATTTGTAAGATTCTTTTCGTGTTGTCCTTTATTTTTTCGTCTCTTTGTCATTTTGTGAAAAAAAAGGGGAAAATATATGGATTAAACAAGTGATACTGACATTGATTTCATATTGATTGGTATCGCTAAGGAAAAGAACATTAGTGCTTAAACGTTTTATCTAAACGAAAGAGTGAAAGCACAGACTAAGGGGGAGTAACATATCATATGAATTGGTATAACAAAGACGTGTGGATTGAATATCTACCTATCTTCCTTAGGGGGAGTATTAGCTTTGTTATTATAATGTCAACAAATATTTTCAAGAATTGAATGTAAGCAGTTTATTGTGCTGTTGAATTCGGGAATCAAGCGTATGTGTAATGAATTCTTGTAATTTGTTTATCCATATGATGTAAGAGTTTTGTCACTAAAATTGACAAAGGGGGAGATTGTTAGAGCATAGCTCGGTTGAACCCACCAAGCATTGGTATATCAAGTTTGGTTGTCATATTTTAGTGAATCAAAACTCATGTTAAGAGTCGCTTGATTATGTACTAGAGTCAACTTCGTATAGGTTAGCTTGAAAGTATTAGGGTTTGAGACTTTATAAGTATTGCGAAGACTTGAAGATGTGAAGAAGCAAGGAGCTACAACGACAACAATCATCCTTCCACTTGAGGTTAGTGATATTTGACTTGAACTGTTTCATTCCCTAACGTATCTTTCAAGTCGTGCATATTGAAAATAAAACTGCAAAGCATATTTGAACTCTAGATAGACATAGTATTAAGGAATACAATACGAGGTTTATTGCTTAACCATTAAACTTTGTAGATAAGACATCACCATAATTATTTGAATGCTATTGTGATTATATATGGGTATGAGGTGAGGATTTCATCGATTTACATGTGTTCTAAGGAAGTAAGTTCATAAACTTGTTTGTGAATCAAAAAGGAAATCCCCAGGCGTTATTGGGATTATTATTCATTGCATATCTTGTGAACATCCAATATGTGTGATTTAGTATAACCGTTCATGACTTGTTGTGTTCTTGGTAAAACTATTCACAAAGGCCTGACTTATGTATTGGTATGACTTTTATTAGTGAAACCGATCTTAAGTAATCACTTGAGATGGTATGATCGGGTTTGTGATTTTATGTCTGACCAAATATGGGAAAGGGGAACTGATCCTAGTAAGAGGTGTAGTACATCACAAAGGGGAACCGATCCTTGTATGAAGTGCAGCAAGGTTTATAACAGAAAGGGAACCGATGTGCAACACGTTTTTGGGAAAAGGGGAACCGATCCTATGGACATGTGCATCACATATAAGTTAGATACCATATATATGTGGGGAACCGATCCTAGTACCTAATCAACCAAATTTTGGAAAGCTAGTGTGACTATGCACAGTACTCACATGGAAGGTAGAACCGAAACTTGTTTTGGTAGAACCGTTAAACTCATGATTTGTGATTGAATGTTATTTGATCAATCGCATAGTTCTTGAAAGTCATATGAACCAATTCTAAACTTGTTTGGAAGTGTGGCAAATCGGTTTCAGGGTTGTAAGTGTGAAAGAGAACTTACAAAGTTAAGATGTCGACATACTTTAAACACGTGGTGTGAATATTTATTATTTAATTGTTTAAAGTTATTCCCTAATAGCTAAGGGAAGAGAATCCCAGGATCGAAACATAAATAAGTTAAGAATCTTTTAATTAAGGTTATTAACTTCATTTTTAGGAAAATAAGAATTAGTAATGTGCATTTACTAATTAGAGATTTTCTAAGAGATTTCGATCATTATTTTTGGACAGAGCATTTCCAGGAATTATGGAAACCTAATTTGTGCTTTAATGAATATCTTGAGAATATTTTCGGTTTTGGAAATTCCTTGGTTTCCAAACTTCCTTATCTATAAATACTTGAAGTTTGCCTTTCTAGCAAACTAATCCTTCGTAACAACAAACTTCCTCTTTGTTGTTTTGTTACTGGTGTAGCCGCCTATTCGGAGAGGAGAGTAACCTAATTAGGCAAAATCTCTTACGGCCGCTCAGTTTAAAGTCTTCTTTGGGATTAAGAAGCTCTACGAGTACCGTTGGTGGGAAACTAGATAATTGCGGTTTATCTTTTGTTTTATTTGATTTGATTGACTAATGGTGGTTGAACTTTGATTGCACCTAGTTTGTTTATGCTTGAGAATCTTCTCTTTTGATATAAGATTCACTCAAACTAGTTCAGAGTTTCGACAAGGATCTTTAGACTGTTGTTAGTTCTAAAGACGATCTTGTGATAATCCATTGTTAACAGACTCCGTTCTGTGTGTGATTGATCACAAGAGATTCAAGTGATTGTGTGCAGGTGTTTATTGAAGATCTAAGAAGATTTGAAGACAAAGAAGATATTGAAGATTTCTAATTTGTGGGTTCATAATCTTTGGTGTGCACAATACTTGTTTCGGTAAAAAGAGGATCCAATTAATAATCAGTTTATCCTTGTGATAGATTGGATTGATTAATTGAGTAGATCGGCATCAATACAATTCTTTGTGATTATAAGTAATGATTTCAAAATCTTAAACGATTACTTCGGTAATTGAACATAAGATAGATCTAAGGACCTGACGAAGGAGTTTATGTTAAGATAAACAGAAGAGCCTTTGTCCAACTCATATCACTTAGTTGAAGAGAGTTGATACCAAATAGATTTGTTGTTCCTTTACTGTTTGGAATACAAACCAAAGGAATTGATCCAATTACATGACTTATTCATAGGTCGGAGGCGTGGGAATACAGACGGAACTAGGTGAACTATAGGTTTAGTTGTTTAGTCTCAACTATACGAAGTTAGGTCTAATTTTGTGTAGCGGCTTAATCCTAAGAGTATTCAATTCTGGAAAAGGTCCCAGGTTTTTCTGCATTTGCGGTTTCCTCGTTAACAAAATCTTTTTGTGTCATTTACTTTATATTTCCGCATTATAATTGTTTTATTATAATTAAAGTAAATCACACAAACGTTAATTCCTATTTACTTGATAAGTGAATCCTATTGTGTTTGGTTAAGTCCGAACCTTTTTATCAAGTAACATACTTCGTTGTTGTATTGTCTTGATCTCGTATCCATAGATGATCACACGAAGTGTGAACCGATTAGTTGTATTGTCTCGACTCAGTCCATAGACAATCACTTTCGGAGAAAGAACTTATAAGTAGGAAAAGTTTTAGCTTGAGGTATATTTGGGTACCCTCGCCTTTTCATGTATAAATATATAATTTGTGATAGGGTGCCCTGAGAAAGTATCTTACTGCCTTAATAACATTTGTATATAAAATGACCATTTTACCCTTCACACCATTCGGATGACTTTCTTCTTCGTCCGGCATCCGAATGACACATTCAAGTAGTCCATTTCGCATAATTTTTCGATATCTTTCCAATGGTACAAGATTCATCTCCAGATTATTGTTCGATTAATTTCTATAAATTATTATTCATGTTTATTAATCAAGTCATTAGCGACTTAATCGTCTCTTGACCGGTTTAATAGCGTTGACGAACTTATGGGTCTCTACACAAAAGCTTGCAGTTAACTTGTATGGTCGGTAACACTAGAGTGTATTATTATGCCCAGGTCTTTCAAATGGTCAATTGGCGCCATTAGTTTTCCACCCATTCAGACACATGTAGGATTTATGCCTACCAATTAAATACCTTATCCTTCCTCTCCTATTACAACCACAGGTTTATTTCCTCCATTACATTCTCTCTCTGAATCGAGATCTAAGTATGAAAAGCTTCATTTCTTTGTGTAGAAGCCTATTTCCACCGAAGCCCGACAAGGTAAAGTGGATTAATAGTTGCCATACTGTTATTTCTTTGTGTATTTTGGTTTTGGTTTTATGTTTTTTAAAAGGATTTCATTTATAATGCTGCAGTTGGAAGCACCGATCTGAGAATTTGGGTCATCTTACACAAGCTTGCGGTTAACTTGTATGGTCGGGAACACTAGAGTGTATTATTACGCCCAGCTCTTTCAAATGGTTAATAGGCGCCATTAGTTTTCCACCCATTCAGACACATGTAGGATTTATGCCTACCAATTGAATACCTTATCCTTCCTCTCCTATTACAACCACAAGTTTATTTCATCCATTACATTCTCTATCTGAATCGAGATCTAGGTGTGAAAAGCTTTAGTTCTTTTTGTAAAAGCCTATTTCCACTGAAGCCTGACCAGGTAAAGTAGATTTATAGTTGTCATACTGCTATTTCTTTATGTATTTTGGTTTTGGTTTTATGTTTTGTAAATGCATTTCACTTATAATGTTGCAGTTGGAAGCACCGATCTGAGAATTTGGGTCATCTTACACAAAAGCTTGCGGTTAACTTGTATGGTCGGTAACACTAGAGTGTATTATTACGCCCAGGTCTTTCAAATGGTCAATAAGCGCCATTAGTTTTCCACCCATTCAGACACATATAGGATTTATGCCTACCAATTGAAGACCTTATCCTTCCTCTCCTATTACAACCACAAGTTTATTTCCTCCATTACATTCTCTCACTCTGAATCGAGATCTAGGTGTGAAAAGTTTTAGTTCTTTGTGTAGAAGCCAATTTCCACTGAAGCCCGATCAGGTAAAGTGGATTAATAGTTGTCATACTACTATTTCTTTGTGTATGTTGGTTTTGGTTTTATATTTTTTAAATGGATTTCACTTATAATGTTGTAGTTGGAAGCACCGATCTGAGAATTTGGGTCATCTTACTGCAAGGGCTATTGATAATCGTAATAAACTAGGTATGGTTATATTTTTATTCTATGCTTTGGGTTCAATTTTAGGCCAGTTTGGGTTTCTGTGAGATTTTGGTTTTCATTTTTCTTCGATTTTGAATGGTTTCCATTTATACCCAAACTAAGAAATCATAGCAAATTTCAGTTTTTCCATCTCCGTTTTTCTTAAAATTTATACCCAAACTCAAACTGTCTGCAATATGGATTTTTCCAATTTACTTTGTCTAGTTGTAATTTTGTTGGATTATTTATGTCAAAACTAGAATTGGTAAGCAATTGTAGTTGAAAGTAATTTTTTCTTGATTCAATGCATAGCTACAAGTTAGAATTGAAGTGGGTATCAATTTTTCATTCAATTTCCTAAGTCTCTCTTTGTGTTTATTAAAAATCAATATAATATTTCTTAACTTTCGTGTATGAATATGATGACATTCTATATTTTCTTGTTTTTAACTTGAAACCATTCCAGTCGATCTCATTGGTGAATAACTTTTCTCAAGTAAAATTAGGTCAAACAATTTATATGGAGATTCAAACAAATTTTAGGTACAATTTTTACTGAAACACTTTAATAATTTATTTGTGTTAAATGGTTCAGCTGATTTCAATTTCTCAAAATTCTTGTATGCTCGAATTTTATTAAGGGGTTGGAATCAATAAGTTTTACTCTCTAGATTACTAACAATAGTTCAAGCTATCTAACTTCACACTGATAGGTGTAGATGAGGCAAAACGATTTGCTGGTTTTTATGGAATTGAGGAGATGATCACGCGGAGGAGACTCCTTGAACCGAGCAAAATGCTTAACCTCACACAGATGCACTGCAAGAAGGGAGTGCTTTGAATTCGAGAGATCAATCTATAGTACTCCAGCCTAAACCAAGACAATGGCCGTTACAGAGTAAATTCGGTCACAAGAGAGGATGGGTCGGTCTGTAGGAGGGAAGCTGAGAAATGTGTGAGATCAATGGTGATCGAAGATTGTAGGTGTGTTGTGTATTCTAAAAATAAGATAAGTTCTGAATGATTGAATTTGCTCTGTTGAGAGTTGGATTGTTAATCTCGTGTTGACTGTTTGACATGAGATTGTCCTTGTTTCAATCATGATTCAGAGACTTATTTATATTGTTGGAATTGAAAACACCATGATCTCATGAAGTGTGACAGTTGATGGAATCAAAGAATGGGGAAGTGGAAATCGTGTTAAAACCAGTTGATCAACGTGCAGAGACTTGGTTGATTTTCCATCCACTACTTTGTTAACTCCTTCAACTGATTGCACGACTTGCTCACATTGTCATCGTGTGTATGAACACACGTGCCGTAGACCGCCAGACCAAAACCCTAGTTAATATCCCCCATGTGACACGATTGATGTCTCGTGTGATTATGGAATCTGCAAGGCAGACGTGTATTTAGTTAGTCAGTTGCTAACTTCATGACTTCATGGGACGATGAGTCCTTGTATTGTTGACTCGAACGTGGTTTGGAAATGTTCTGAGACTCATGAATTGAACATGTCTATTGAGATAGAGATATGATGTGTGAATAAGTTAACGTGAGCAAATATTTCTCATTTGATGAATTGTTGAATATTGATAGTTGAACCAATATTCTTTGATTTGAGCAAGTATTGCTCATCTGAGCAAATATTGCTCGTTTGATGAATTATGGTAGCATGACCAAATAAAATATTAAATCAGAATACTAGTAATTGAACCGAGTATGATAAATAAAATGTTGATCACGAGATCAACGTAAAATTATTAGCGTTTGAACCTGGAATCATTAGCCTTGGACTCAAAACCCTAATTTGATCAATTGATGATTTATTGATGGTTTATTGAGAATTAACCATAGAAAAGGAGGGACCGGCTACATGGGATTATGGGTCGACCATGTAGTTCCCAGATGCTCACGTGAGCAAATATCAAGATCTCCTGAAGACCAGTTAATTTGTTGATGAAAGGATGATTAAATGCTGGTTTAATCATTTATTAAAATAATGATAACCTTAGGTGATAAAACCCAATTAATTATGAAGAGATGAGGGACCGACCAAGGGGTCATGAAACCGGCCCTGGGTGTTCACGGGATCAATTGATGATCGTTCCATGAAGTTCCAAGTTGTTTGGAAGAGTTTTGGACCTAATACGTGCAATTGTGCAAATTAGGTCAAATCATGAGAATGCGTGGGACCGGCTTCTTGCAAGCCAAAGAGCCAACCTTGGTCGGTCAAGGTAACATGCTCACGTCACCAAAGTGTCCATATCTCAATTCTAAGAATTTTGATATTTTTTGGTGTGCGTTTGAGCAACATTTTGAGAAAATATGAAGAAATCAGGGTTTTTGCTGAAACCGTCAAAACCTTCATGAGATGAAGGAAAATAATAGAAAATGAGGGAATCATGAAGTGTGGGACCGGCTATGACCAAGGCATGGCCGGCCGTCCAAGGATCCCGGTCCCACGGTGTTTTCCCTAATTTTTATAATATATTCATGATTTTAGGGAAATATGATAAAACCAAAGAGTTTGTTGAAACTAAGGAGTTTTGTTGAAATCAAAGAGTTTCCAAGAGATGAAGGAAATAAAAATATTATTAATAATAAAATAAGGACGTGTGGGACCGGCTTGAGCATGGTTGGCCGGTTAGGGCCCGCTCCCGTGAGTTTTCCCTTATTTTATGTATTATTTCATGATTTGAAGGGATTTTCATAATTTGAAGGAAATATCCTGAAATCAAGGAATTTCATAAAATCAAGGAAATATAAAATCATTGTGTTTTATTAATTAGTGTTTCACTAATTGCACATAATAAATAATCTGTTCAACTTAAAGTGTTTTATTAATTAGTGTTTCACTAATTGCTCATAATAAATGACTAATCATTTTCTAAATATAAATGTGTTCTTAATTAATTATAATATTTATTTCTATTAATAAGTAATTTTGATAAATAATATCAATAGACATTTTTGGCGACAATGAGTAGTAGAAGAGGTGGAGGCCGAAAGATTAGTGGTGGTTAAGGGCGGAGCCAAGCACAATTATATTTATTTTAGTTCTTATATCGTAAAATGGGATACAAAGTCCATTTTTCACATGTATCCAACTTGCCAAGAATTTTTTCTCCCTCTTTCCTCAAAATCCTAGCTCCGCCCCTGGTTTGTGGTGGAAGAATCGAAGTAGTGACGGTGAGTGCTGGTGAGTAGTGATGGACAATATTAATTTTATGTTGTCGTTACAACATCGTACTGTGGAAGATGTGGTTGGTTGTTTTTAACACTTTTGATAAATGAAGGTACCATATATTTGGGGATGATATCATACAAGACAATACTTTCATGATCGTAGTTGGATCACCCAAATGGTACCCCTGTTATCTTTGGTACTATATTGTTTAAATCATGATTTTTTAATATTAAAATAAAATTGATTGCAATACAAAAAAGAATATATACACGGACAAATAATAATGAAACTAATCAATTGACGACGTTTTGTTCAATCTAAAACCTCATACATGGCATTTGTGATTGAAATTAGAATTGCGTCTACCAACCTACATGGGGTGGGCGGCAGTGATGGTGGTAGTGGTGGAGTCAAAAATTTATATTGAGGAGGCCTACTTTTTTTAAAAAAAAAGAAACATGTAAACTTTGGTGGACAAAACCATAAATATATATGGACAAAGTACTATTTACAGTATAAAATAAACAACAAAATTTATGTTGTTATTGAAAATTTAGGGGGTTAGAGCCGAGTTAGTCAACCTTGGCTAATAATAATAGAATAAGGGGTTTGTGGGACCGGCTAGGGCATGACCAGCCAGCTTGGGCCCGGTCCCACAAGTTTCCTTAATTTTATGTATTTTTGTGTATTTTCCCATAATTTGAAGGAATTTCATAATTTGAAGGAAACATCATGAAATCAAGGAATTTCATGGGATTAAGGAAACATGAAAAATATAATAATAATAAAATAGGGCATGTGGGGCCAGCTAGGGCATGACCGGCCGTCTATGGCCCGATCCCACGGGTTTCCCTAATTTTATATTATTTTTCATGGGATCAAGGAAATATCATTAGATTAAGGAGTTTTCATAAGATTAGGGAAATAATAAAATAATGAGGAACCATGGGGTGTGGGGCCGGCCGGGATCAAGGCATGGACGGTTGGCCAATAATCACGGCCCCACAATATTTTCCCTAATTTTATATTATTTCCTCAGTGTGAAGGAAATACCATGAAACTGAGGAGTTTCCTCAAAACGAAGGATATTTGTTCAAATGAAATGATTTTCATGAGATCAAGGAAAATAATAAAATATAATAAAATATAGAATTTGGGCGTGGGACTGGTCACGGCATGACTGGCCGGCCAGTGAGCCAGTCCCCTAGCGCCTTGACTATTATTTTATTATTTTCTTTCCTATTTGCATAGGTTCATCGTCTCGTCGTATTTTGAAATACTTGTTTGTTCATTCAGGTGTTTGTTAATGCATTATTTGTCGAATACATTTACACCATTTTGGTTGGGGCTTACTCGAAGGTAACTCAGACGCCCGTGTTTGAATATTTATTACTAACCCATGGAATTCTGCTGTGAAGAACCATAAATTGAAGTAACGAAATATTATGAAAATATTGAATATTTTCCAGGGATTTGAATCTATTGATTTTTTTAGAATAATTAATTAATGGCTCTTCACTAGTACGATCTTCTAGGAGCATTAATTATTCAGGAATTGAGTGATATGAGCTTGTTGAAGCGTCATACTTCTTTCATATAGTCAGGGAAAACATTGTTACATCCTGAAGACGTTATTGCTCTATACTAGCAGGCAAGCTGTCTAGGAGCCGTCTAATCTTGCGATTCTATATAGAAGTAATTACTGAAATTGCTCAGTATTCATGAGATATGCCGTTGCCTCAGCTGAGAGACTAAATATCTATATATACTCTGAGAGACAGTGTCTCAGTCAGAGATTCTCATAGCATGATCTTTCATGCTTTCGATAAGAGACATGAGCCTCGATATTCATCTGATTGCTGGATCAGGAATACATATAATTATGGGTTTACGATTTAAGCCTTTGTCGAAAATCCACCATCTATATTAAGTCCCCTGCTTAGTGAGGAAAGCCGTGTTCCTCAGTCAGCATTGAATGGTGATTTTCCGGTCATAAACAATATAAGTAATTGAACTTAGTTGTAAGTTAAGATGTTACCGGATTTTGATAGTACGAGCATACCATGACTTGAATGAAGATCCTAGTGGCATGATAGAGTGTCGTTTGGTGGTTATAAATTGGTGTAGAACCGCTGATTTGGACGACGGGACCTTGGTCGTTTAGGATTCGCGGGCTGGGCCTAATAAGGAAATCCTTAGAAAATTAGGTTTTGGAAATAAAATTTGGTATAAAAGGAATTAATCCCATTTTTTTATTATTTTTCCACGACCAGTGCTTTGATCCCTTCATCATCTTCACGCCAGGTAGGAGGAAGAAATTCGCTGGAATTCCCAGCACCGCCGGCCGTCGCCGCCACCGTCCGGCCAATTTCCTGGCCGCCGACAGTGTACGTCTCGACTCTCTTTTTTTTTTACTAAAATTAATGAGTTTATGTGAGTTTCATGAAGTGATCATGTTGAAAACCCCATATTTATGCATGTGAGTAGGATTTTATTGAAAAACCCTTGTTTTTGAAAACGTATGTTCGTTTGATCACTAGTTTTTGAAAACTAATAATAATCCCTGATTTAGGAGAGATTTTTTCTTTACATATGAAGTTTTAGGTTTAGTAATAAAACTAAGTTTATGAGCTTTCATGTGAACCAAAGTTTTATCATGAAAAGGTGAATTTTCACAAAACCGAAATAAACTCTCGTTTTAAAGAATGACGATGATACGAAGAAAGAGTTTTTTGTTTTTTAATAAAACCGTGAAGTGTCCACAAATTTATTTTCGTGAGCCTTGCTCACGTCAATATATATATATTATATACGTGATTGAATCACGTTTTTCTTATATGTAAATATATATTATTTTCTTTAAAGTCAGAACTTGAGTTTTGTGTAATATTACTTAGAAGTAAACAATTATTTATGATGAAATAATGTTTTAGTTTCCATAATTCCATGGTTAATGCTTACACAGTAGAATTATTCATGATTTTATGAAAATCTAAGTTTATGCTCGTCTTTTGTAGGTTTGAAAAATCGAGCAAGTTTTGAAGTGTTAACTCTTGCATTACTAGTAGAATCGTAAAAAGGTAAGAGTTGAAAATTACTATTTTGTACACGTTTGCATATCGTATGAATGGTATACTGAAGTGAAGTATTGTGTGCACGCATTCTGACTACTTTGCAAGGATGTCGATTCTCAAGTCAATGATGCTTCCAGAGATGATGCGTGTGTGGACAATGATGCTTCCGGGAGGATTCACACATAGACAATGATGCCTCTAGGGATGATTCATGCATGGATGAGACTTCCATTGGCGAAGATGAAACTCGGGAATCAAGAACGTCCGAACATAGAGGATGCATTCTTCATGGATCAAAGGCACTGAAAAGCGTCTCAATACTCCAAGTATTTCGTCTTGATAAATCCCGAGAGAGGTTACTCGAGAAAAAATTGGTGACTCCTCGGGCGGCTATTCGGTTTTGTCTTGAACGAGGATATTTTTCGTATCAATCATTGAATTCAAGCTTTCTCGACGGCCCTTGGAAAAGTTTTACTGGATGGGCGAGGTACATCTTTGGGTTTTCCGCGTGTTCGAGCTAAGTTGCATGACGCACGAGTAATACGAGCTATTCAAGCTTCTGGAGATTTATTTATTTTTCATGATGCGCGAGGTATTGTAGCTTTACTTGCTCGATGGTGTATTCCAACTCACTCTTTCATATGAAGATGGGGAGAGTTTACCATTACTTTAGAAGATGTAGTTGCTTTGTTGCATCTTCCAATCAAGGGCAATTTTCCTGAAAATCTTTCTTCACCAGAGGAAGTTGCAATCTCTAACATATTGACAACCACGATGGAGGAGATTAATAAAGCATCTGGCAGCAAAGGTTGTTATGCACATTGGTTAATACACTGGTGGCCAAGAGATACTCCCCTGGAGTGGCCTGTTGATCGTGACGTTATCTATTGCTGCTTTCTTGTGTTTATGGATGTCCAGAGACATATTTGAAGATGCTGGAAACTTGTTGAAGCCGTTCGTGATTCCTTTTGCGATTAAGATGGCTCAGGGCGAGCAACTCCCAATAGGTAGCTTTTTCATGGGTTCTTTGTATTTTAACTTGGACTCCTTGATCATGGACTCTAGTGTCTCGAACGGTTTTATGAAGATTGAATGCTACGCCAATACAATGTTTCTTCAAGCCTTGATGTGGGAGCGCTTCAAGAATTATGCACCTATTCCACGTACTATTTTGCAAGGATTGAATACTGATGCTCGCCATGTTTTCTCTGAGAAAGTTAATGCCAGGATCATGCGCTGGTCTACGAAGCAACCTCGACTGAAGACTCGCTTTGTTGATGTTCTGGATTGTGAATCTGAATTCAACTTCCGCCCATGGGTATAAGTTCCCCTTTATATCTCTCAGTTGAGAAATTTTGATGATGAAGAGAGCATGACTTTGGAATCTGGCGTCGACTTGGATGACGGCGAGAGAGATTTTATGCTAAGTTGTACTCCCGGTTATCTAATATCCATAATGCATGGCGAATTCTCAGTGGAAGAATACAATATTGATAGGGCGGCTCGGCAAATGGGCATGGATCAGTGTGTTCCAACTTTCCGAAGAAGAAAACCCTTAGTTGATCAGCTTATGACCCATCTGGACCGCACACATGTGGAAGGAAGCAAATTCTGGTTCCCCAGCTCTGAAAGAATTTCATATGTAACTCCGGGTTACATAGACTTTTGGGATCAATAACTCAAGCGCTTATCTGATTTTGTAAAAGTTAATCAGCCTTTAGTGAAGGAGGCCCCTTCTCCTGAGATGATTGCTACTCGACCAAGATTGAAGCATTTCCCTGGTAGTGACAAACGGAAAACATCTCCAGGATGTTCACAAGTAAGTATTTTACAAAGTCTTCATAAGATTATGATGATTGTATTTTGATTATCGCATCAAAATTTTCTTTTCCACAGGGCGGTCGTAATGTAAGACCACGAATTGATGTAGACCTCTCAGAAGCTGAAGCGACTGTTCATGGCGGAGAAGGCAGGAACAAGAATTATAAGTTGTTGCCTAATACCATAAAGTCCCCGGTTATTTCTTTGGTGAGTTGTCGACACTTTTCTGTTGTAACTTCTTTCATCCGTATTGCTAGGATCATGAAACCAATATTTGTTATTTGATTACAGAACTTTGCTCCGTCTGATGGTCTTCAATTCTCTACTGCTGGGCAGACAATCTCTGATTTGAGCGTTGAAGAAGAAAATATTGTGAGTACTCTCCTTCATAGCCAATCATAAATGCTTCACGTGAAAATGCTAATTATTTGATAATGTGTCCAGGAGGATGTTTCCATGGAAGTAGAGAGTGCTGATACTCGGTCATCTCCCGAGAATAGAGGCGAAGGAAGTTCCAAATATTCGGAACCGAATGAAAATGATGAACCTCTTGATGTTGACACGGGCCATCCCAACTCTTTGAACACTTCGAAGACCCCCCAAGTAAGCACATATCTTGTAACCTCTTCATAGAAGTATGAAATTGCTAATTTTTGAGTGAATGAATGAGAATCCATGTGAGTGTACAAGTAATTTTGGCGAAATACGTCGTCAGAAAATTTCAGATTTCAGCTTTTAGCAAAAACTCCGTAAAACCTTCATCTGAAGTCGGATTTTCATGATCCACATATGTATCTTCAAGCCCAGAGAATTTCCAAGCTTTGGCATACAAGATTTTTGAATTTTGAGCACGTTTAGGACCTGAAAAAGGCGAAACAGTAAACTTCCAGGAGACTTCCAGAATTTTTTCAGATTGCATGTTGCCCGATGTTTCGAACACATCTTTTTTCTCGTTCATCGGATTGTCATGAATTTTTACATGTGGTAGAGGACATCCATACGAAGAGAATGGTATATGACCCATCCTCAGATTCCTTGTAGGTTGCTCCCAGTTCGTCTTTTAGTGCAGAGTAGAGTACAGTTTTTTCAGACGAGATTGCCGTAAAACGTATTTTTCACGACTTTTATGTTATTTGCTGACCTCTAACATGTAGAATGAAGAACCTTGATGATGCTAGACCACTTATATGCTGTAGTTTACGATTTCTTTTAGTTTCATGCTTGGATGATCCTAATCTCATGTAATCTTCGTATTAGGTACAAAATACCGAAGTTGAGAATGAAGGAATCAATAGTGATGAAACGAGCAACCCTAGGGTTATTGATAAAGAAGTAACTATCCCTGCACTTCAAGGCCATGAGAGTGTTGTTGCTGAAGTAATTAAGGGGGTCGAGACCTCGATTGTTGTTGCTCCAGTGATGAAAGAAACTGAGCCGCAAGTAAGAGAGACTGAAGAAACTGTTGTTGTAGAGATTGTTCCAGTGATTGAAAACCGTATAGTGGTGCATGAATACCCAAGTGCAGGAGTTGCTTTTGATCCTCCGTTTGATGTATCACTCCCATACCATGAACTAGTTGGTGGTTTCGGCGTTCCCATTGGATATGCCAACTTGTACGAGAAAATATGGAAGAAATTTGGTCACGTCGTCGTTATTAGAGACCCAAAGCGTGCTTATTCCTTAACCATGCAAGTAAGTGTTATCTTGCATGTTGTAAGTGATATATGCACTAGAGCTAGAAATATTGTGACTCTAGATGTACTCTTTGATTGGGAATTCAAATTGGAGAATTCTGAGAGACTTGGCTTCAATGTGAAATGGCTCCGTAAGAAGATGAATGCTATTAAGGACTCATGTGAGAATAACATACCCTTTCCCAATGATGTTGTGCTGGAAAAGGAAGACAAAATTGCCAGATTGAATGAAGAGTTGAACATGGAGAAGGCGGCTTTACAAGTCTTAAAGGATGCAGAGGAGCAAAAATCTTTCTTTGCTGATTTCCTTTGATTTATTTTCATAATCTCTTGAATTTCTGAACTTCTGAGAGATGTGAGGTTTTATTTTTTGGTTTTGATTGGTTTTGGATCAGTAGATGATTGAGGATTATCTTTGGGTTTGATAGAGATTTTCTTTAAGCAAACTAAATTTTGATAAATTGATGGATTTAAATTACTGAATGCAAGTATTGCAAACATTTTGGAGGAATTGAAATACAATGCAAGAAAACTCTAAATGCCAAATATTTTAGGTGTTCGTGCCATGAACATCCAATACCTCGAATATCCAAAACCTTAGACATCAAAGGCCTTGAGACAATTCTCATGTATCAAGGCCACGCTTTCCTTGTCATCCATGTTGATCAGCTTGTAGTATCCACCAGAAACAGACTTAGAGACCATGTAGGGTCCTTCCCAGTTGGAATTCTTTGCAGAATGGGAGTTACGCTTAGTTGCTTTGAGAACCAAATATCCTTCCTGGAATTTTTTAGGCTTGATCATTCGTGCCCTGAATATTTTCTGCTGGTTTGGAATTCTTCGTGCAGTGGAGTTCCACGGCTGTGGTATGTATGGACACTCATGCAGAGGAGAATATTTGAGGTACTGTTTATCATGCTTGGCTATGTCTTGACAATAAACTTTTTGATGATATGCTCAGTTTGAAGAAGCTCTGAACTTAACCATTTGGTGAAATATTGTTGGGGCGAGGTTATCCATTCATAGCATTTTGCAATTGCTAAGTTGTTGGTGGAGTAAAGTCCTCGGACCAAATAAGCATATTTGAAAACTGATGATATAGACACATGAGGAGGATTAAGACTTTCCTGAGTGCGAAACCTTCTGATGAAAGCATTTGCATCTTTTCGAGTTTTTGTGTTAGCTGCTAGGGTTCGACCTCCTTCAAATACTCGAATGGTGAAGTATCTTCTTTTTCTTCTTAGAATCGGAGGTTTTTTCAATAGAGATGTGCAACTGAAGGTGTTGGTGTTACCTTTCCAGTGTGAATCCATGTTCGTCCAAGAATCATATCATATCCTGGATATTCTCGAATTATGAAGAATGTTGTTTCTGTCCAGGCTGAGTTTATGTTCACCTTGAGGGTGATGTGGCTATAAGCATATCTGGGTGTTCCTTCATGATCTGTGATTGTTACTGGAGCATGAATGGCTTCTTGTCGTGTGATACTAGCAGCTATGAGAGTTTTCAGAGGGATAATATTAACAGTGGTGCCGACATCAATCAATGCTCGTTTGAACTCGTTTCCCTTGAGATGGACTGTGGTGAGGAGTCCCCAGTCGTACATTTCTTCGTCTGTTGTTGAGGGCGGCTCAGGGAATGCTTCTTGAATCAACAAACGCTTTCCCGACACGATGTGGTTCAGTGCAGCGAACATGTCTGCCCTCTGGGCTTTTGATAAGTATAACAATTCACAGATATATTCAATTAAGGATTGAACTGCTTCTTTGACAGGTGGTTCAGAAGAAGTGAAGGTTCTGATAGGGAGAGGATCTCTGTGTATCCCTTCAGTCCCCAGGTTGAGTTCTCCTGATTCGACATTTTCTTTGAATATGCGCTTCAAAGTTCTGCAATCACTTGTGGGATGGTTGACAAACCTATAAAAGCGGCAGTAACGAGGATTTTCCATGGCTTCTTCAGTTGGTTCTTTCTTAACATATGGGAGCTTGATCGCGCCGTATTGAACCCAAGCATCTAGAAGTTCAATAACTTCCTCAATGGAACAGGGGAAGTCAGGTGCCTCTGGATCAACTTCCGTGTGTTGAGCAGGAACTTGCACATCATCATTACTTTGCACCTTTGAAGGGGTTGAGGAAGTATGTTTGCGCTGTGGCTCGGATTTTCGTTTACTCCCTTCTGCAATAGCATTTGTGGAAGGTTGGAGGTTGTATTGTTTGTTGATTAAACGTCTGCTACCTCGGGTCTCCCACGACTCTTCATCTTTTGTGGTCTTAGCTCTCTCCAATAGAGCAGGTGCAGTAGTTGCTGATCTCTTGGCTGCTTCATGGAGTTCTGAGAAAGTCTGGAACCTGAGATTTTCCAATAAAGCTCTATAGACTGGGATCATTCCATTGATGCACAAGTCCACGAGTTGTTGCTCTGTGACATTCGGATCATGGCAATCCAAGGCCTGAACCCTGAACCTTTTCACATAATCGTTAGGATGTTCGTTGCTCCTTTGAAACATCCTTCCGAGATCGAGAGGGTGATTTGTTCGAAATGAAGAAGTATTTCTGTAGAAAGCATTAACCATTTCTCCCCAATTTTTGATACTTCCTGGTGCGATGTTGTTGTACCAGGTATATGCTCTACCCTTCAGAGACTTTGAAAATTCCTTCAGATGGACAGTATGGTTGTGCTCATGTTTACCCAGTGCTTCCAGAAACCGAGAAACATGTTCTCTGGCGTTGCCTGTTCCATCATAAAGCGTGAAGGTTGGAGAGGTGTAACCTTTTGGCAGAGGAATTCTTTGCGTAGTAGCAGGGTATGGAGGTTGGTGACGATTCTCAGAAGGCGTTTTATCTTTTCCATGATCCTCCAAGAGGCGCTCCAGGTCCTCACGAGTGATGAAACTGGATGGTTCTTTCACTAGTGGATCATATGTAGCCTTGGGAACTTCCTCATCATCTACTACATGGATTGGAGTGACTTCAGGATCAGCGTCTGAAGATTTTTCTTTAGCATTTCCTTTCTCTTGAGTTTTCTCTGACATCTTGTCCGTAAGATTCTTGAGATAGTTGAATAGTTCCTTTTGAGTAGCAGCCATGTCAGTCTGATCTTTGGCAAGAGTTTCTTGTACCTTCATGAGATCACCTATGGTAGGTGGATTTTCTCTGGCTTCTTCGGGAGACCGACCTTAGAGTGGATTATTGATGGCGTTGGCGTTGCCGCTTGCAGGGGTGATCACTAGAGCACCAGTGCTTGGAGGAGTAGTAGTGGCAGGTTGCACCGGAGGAGTGGTAGTGGCAGGTTGCGCCGGAGGAGCGGTGTTGGCAGTACCGCTAGAGCTTGCAATATTAGAACCGGGTGTTGAATCCGGGTTAGTAACTGAACCGGACCTAAGACCGACCATCTTTGTGATAAGTGAATTTGCAACCGAGAGAATAATCTCCCACTGTGGTCGCCAATCTGTAGATGGGAAAAAAAAATTTGCTGGTTTTTATGGAATTGAGGAGATGATCACGCGGAGGAGACTCCTTGAAACGAGCAAAATGCTTAACCTCACACAGATGCACTGCAAGAAGGGAGTGCTTTGAATTCGAGAGATCAATCTGTAGTACTCCAGCCTAAACCAAGACAATGGTCGTTCCAGAGTAAATTCGGTCACAAGAAAGGATGGGTCGGTATGTAGGAGGGAAGCTGAGAAATGTGTGAGATCAATGGTGATCGAAGATTGTAGGTGTGTTGTGTATTCTGAAAATAAGATAAGTTCTGAATGATTGAATTTGCTCTGTTGAGAGTTGGATTGTTAATCTCGTGTTGTCTGTTTGACGTGAGATTGTAATTGTTTCAATCATGATTCAGAGACTTATTTATATTGTTGGAATTGAAAACACCATGATCTCATGAAGTGTGACAGTTTGTGGAATCAAAGAATGGGGAAGTGGAAATCGTGTTAAAACCAGTTGCTCAACGTGCGGAGACTTGGTTGATTTTCCATCCACTACTTTGTTAACTCCTTCAACTGATTGCACGACTTGCTCACATTCTCATCGTGTGTATGAACACACGTGCCGTAGACCGCTTGAGACCAAAACCCTAGTTAATATCCCCATGTGACACGATTGATGTCTCGTGTGATTGTGGAATCTGCAAGGCAGACGTGTATTTAGTTAGTCAGTTGCTGACTTCATGACTTCATGGGACGATGAGTCCTTGTATTTTTGAGTCGAACGTGGTTTGGAAATGTTCTGAGACTCATGAATTGAACATGTCTGTTGAGACAGAGATATTATGTGTGAATAGGTTAACGTGAGCAAATATTGCTCATTTGATGAATTGTTGAATATTGATAGTTGAACCAATATTCTTTGATTTGAGCAAGTATTGCTCATCTGAGCAAATATTGCTCGTTTGATGAATTATGGTAGCATGACCAAATAAAATATTAAATCAGAATACTGGTAATTGAACCGAGTATGATAAATAAAATGTTGATCACGGGATCAACGTAAAATTATTAGCGTTTGAACCTGGAATCATTAACCTTGGACTCAAAACCCTAATTTGATCAATTGATGATTTATTGATGGTTTATTGAGAATTAACCACAGAAAAGGAGGGACCGGCTATATGGGATTATGGGTCGACCATGTATTTCCCAGATTCTCACGTGAGCAAATATCAAGATCTCCTGAAGACCAGTTAATTTGTTGATGAAAGGATGATTAAATGCTTGTTTAATCATTTATTAAAATAATGCTAACCTTAGGTGATAAAACCCAATTAATTATGAAGAGATGAGGGACCGATCAAGGGGTCATGAAACCGGCCCTGGGTGTTCACGGGATCAATTGATGATCGTTCCATGAAGTTCCAAGTTGTTTGGAAGAGTTTTGGACCTAATACGTGCAATTGTGCAAATTAGGTCAAATCATGAGAATACGTGGGACCGGCTTCTTGCAAGCCAAAGAGCCAACCTTGGTCGGTCAAGGTAACATGCTCACATCACCTAATTTTCTGTATCTCAATTCTGAGAATTTTGATATTTTCTGGTGTGCGTTTGAGCAACATTTTGAGAAAATATGAAGAAATCAGGGTTTTTGCTGAAACCGTCAAAACCTTCATGAGATGAAGGAAAATAATAGAAAATAAGGGAATCATGAAGTGTGGGACCGGCTATGACCAAGGCATGGCCGGCCGGCCAAGGAGCCCGGTCCCACGGTGTTTTCCCTAATTTTTATAATATATTCATGAGTTTAGGGAAATATGATAAAACCGAAGAGTTTGTTGAAACTAAGGAGTTTTGTTGAAATCAAAGAGTTTCCAAGAGATTAAGGAAACACAAATATTAATAATAATAAAATAAAGGCGTGTGGGACCGGGTTGAGGATGGTTGTCGGCTAGGGCCCGTCCCGTGAGTTTTCCCTTATTTTATGTATTATTTCATGATTTGAAGGGATTTTCATAATTTTGAAAGAATTTTCATAATTTGAAGGAAATATCATGAAATCAAGGAATTTCATAAAATCAAGGAAATATAAAATAATAATAATAAAATAAGGGGTTTGTGGGACCGTCTAGGGCATGACCGGCCAGCTTGGGCCTGGTCCCACAAGTTTCCTTAATTTTATGTATTTTTTGTGTATTTTCCCATAATTTGAAGGAAACATCATGAAATCAAGGAATTTCATGGGATTAAGGAAACATGAAAAATATATAATAATAAAATAGGGCGTGTGGGGCCAGCTAGGGCATGACCGGCCGGCTATGGCCCGGTCCCACGGGTTTCCCTAATTTTGTATTATTTTTCATGGGATCAAGGAAATATCATGAGATTAAGGAGTTTTCATGAGATTAGGGAAATAATAAAATAATGAGGAACCATGGGGTGTGGGGCCGGCCGGGATCAAGGCATGGCCGGTTGGCCAATAATCACGACCCCACAATATTTTCCCTAATTTTATATTATTTCCTCAGTGTGAAGGAAACACCATGGCGAGGAGTTTCCTCAAAACGAAGGATATTTGTTCAAATGAAATGATTTTCATGAGATCAAGGAAAATAATAAAATATGATAAAATATAGAATTTGGCCGTTGGACTGGTCACGGCATGACTGGCCGGCCGGTGAGCCAGTTCCCTAGCGCCTTGACTATTATTTTATTATTTTCTTTCTTATTTGCACAGGTTCATCGTCTCGCCGTATTTTGAATTACTTGTTTGTTCATTCAGGTGTTTGTTAATGCATTATTTGTCGAATACATTTACACCATTTTGGTCGGGGATTACTCGAAGGTAACTCAGATGCCCGTGTGTTGAATATTTATTACTAACCCATGGAATTCTGCTGGGAAGAACCATAAATTGAAGTAACGAAATATTATGAAAGTATTGAATACTTTCCAGGGATTTGAATCTATTGATTTTGAGAATAATTAATTAATGGCTCTATACTAGTACGATCGTCTAGGAGCGTTAATTATTCAAGAATTGAGTGATATGGGCTTGTTGAAGCGTCATACTTCTTTCATATAGTCAGGGAAAACATTGTTACATCCTGAAGACGTTATTGCTCCGTCTAGGATCTGTCTAATCTTTCGATTCTATATAGAAGTAATTACTGAAATTGCTCAGTATTCATGAGATATGCCGGTGGCTCAGCTGAGAGACTACATATCTATATATACTCTGAGAGACAGTATTCTCAGTCAGAGATTCTCATAGCATGATCTTTCATGCTTTCGATAAGAGACATGAGCCTCGATATTCATCTGATTGCTGGATCAGGAATACATATATTTATGAGTTTACGATTTTAGCCTTTGTCGAAAATCCACATGTTGATGGTGGATTTTCATTTAAGGTTAAAATTGTAAAAACCAGAAAATCATGCGCTGACATCTTGTAAAAGATAAAGCCGTTAATAAGTGTTGGATACTCCTTCACTTTACTAATTCACCTAGAACGGAGCATGTGGCAACAATCCCATTCTGTGAATACATGAAATTCATCCAAGTTGGAGCATGTAGCAACAATCCCATATACCCTGTGAATTTCTAGCATTATTAATTAATGCGCAATCAGCCTTGTATTTCCTGTACTCATTATCAGTGCGGCATGACGACTGAGTGTTGCTCTTACAGAGCAACACGAACCTCCAAGCATTATAATGAAACCATGTATAAAATACCCATACAGGCTGACTCTCGGTGTGTTATACTAGCCCGATTGAGCCCCTCTCGGTGTGTTATACTAGCCCGATTGAGCCCCTCTCGGTGTGTTATACTAGCCCGATTGAGCATCCGGACTGACCGTATCAGTCCGGATATGATCATAGTCATCCAACTCCACAAGCATGATTGGATGACCCAGATCAATTCCATCACCCCCAAGCAGGTATGGAATATCCACTGCCGAACCAACGCGGACCCCGCATGGTCGGCCTCCCTCCAGAATTGGCCTAGCTTGCCAAAACGTCCAAACCAAGCAGTATGGACGGAAAACCCTAAATTAGGGTTTGCTGCATATTACATGTGTCGCAAAACAGTCTCAACCATCCATCTTCGCATGTATAGATGGAGGGTGTAGATGTAAACTCAAAGGGCCCAGAGCATGTCAACACAATCACCGAGGGCCCGCCTACATACTTGACCAATCGGTCAAGACCAACCATGCTTGGTCGTAACAAATTCGTGCGCCCAAACAAGGGGTGACGCACGTCTTTGAAATCCAGAATTAGGGTTTTGAGCATCACGAGCGTCCATCTTCTCCGGCATGAATGGAGGGTCCAAGATTAGATTAGCAGTCCCGGTCATACCGGCATGACCACCGTGGACCCATCTATTCCCTCAATCGATCGGCCAAGGCATATCATGCCACAGCTAATTCAAAACGCACGCCCAAACTAGCGTGGTCACACCTCCCAAAACCACAAACTGATCTCGACCGCTCAACTTCGCCGGACGATTTGGATGGCTCAGATCACGTTTTTATGGGATATTCATGTATAGGCGTAAACACCAGCCTACCACCTTCACACCAGGCCAATCGGCCAAGACCAACCAAGATTGGTCGACTTGGAACGTGTGCCTGAAGTGGGCGTGACGTGCGGCTCTTGCGGCACTAATTTTCTGTCGCAAATCGATCCCGACCACTCAACTTCACTGGATGAATTGAGTGACCCAGATCATACTTTCGTGAGGTAATGAGGTATAGGCGACTACACCATCATGCCGTTTACACGCATGTATGGTCGGCCTGGCCAAAGTTGTATCCCATGCTTGGTTTCGACCAAGCTGAAGAGTGATGCCTGCGCACCTCTTCAAAACCCTAATTTCATTAACGGTCGCAGATGAGTGTCTCAAAGATCATCTCATCCGTCCAACTTCACCAGCTTGGTTATACAACCCTGGTCAGGAGTTAGTTGGTCAGTGAGGCGTCATTACCCATCACTTTACTACACCATGATGCAGTACCTGCATAAAATACACACGATACTTCACAAGTATCAACTTCCTGAATAACGCAGTTATTCAAATTAGCATTACATGCTACCTATCGTGGATCCACGATCCACACGTTCCGGACATCAATCATGTCACAAGGCGGGGGATACATCTTTGGGGTATTGGTCCGGGCGGTTTACAGCGTGCAACGTGCAATGCGCCATCACAAGAACGTGTTAGGAAGTCATGGACGGTAAGAGATTAACATGAGAAGTGGGCAAGACTGGACGTGTGGCATCGACGCACAACTCCACTACTCCATCACTCCACTTCCTCCACTTCCCATGAGAGACGTGAATAAGGCTCAATGACTTGTATAAATAGGTTCTCCGCCCTATTTCTAAAACAAGGAAAAACAACAGAGGCAAGTGTTAATACAAAACATATTCCAACACCCAGAGCCTGCTTGCATTAATCGTAAGCCTGCTCATCTTTCTGTTACAAGTCATTCATAGCCAACACCTTCACAATCTCAACACCTTCTTCGCTTCCCTCCCTAAGATCAACCCCATCTCCTTCACTTTGTGACCGAAACAAGTCTGGAACGGCCATTTCTTGGTTTAGGCCGGACTTGCCTTCATTGACTTCCGAATCTACAAGAACTCACCGCGCAGTGCATTTGTTTAGGGTTTAGATTCATTCCTCATCCACACACCCCAAATTACCAAATTCAACATGAGTAGTTTTCACCCATAAACAATTGGCGACCACAGTGGGAGGTTGATCTCTCGGTTGCAAAAAACTGAATTCTCAATTTTTCGGTTTTCATCTCGCGATGTATCCTCACCAGGAGACCACATGTGGTTCAGATATCATGGGAAGTGTAGCTAGAATGCTGGAGGATGTCTTGGCAAATCAAGCCGATATCGGCGAGACATTCCGCCTTTTGAATGCATCTACTCAAACAAGAAGTGCAAGAAAAATTGGATCTTTGGATTAGTCGAGTCACACCTTTACCGGTGGAGATGCGAAAGAGCGCGTAATCACAGGGGACTCGGGAGAGACGAACAACATGGTCCATCCGACAACGAAGACTCGAGGCAACTCCACAGAGGAAAAGACTTGTCCGGGTACCACAACGTCTACCGGATAAAGAAATGGAGCCTGCAGCTTACGGATCCCTGCTGGAAGATTTATATCTCAATATCCTTGTCGAAGCCGTGAAGAAATGCTTGAGGAAGGAGAGATCAATCAAGTTACAGTTGAGTACAGAGGATGGGAACGTCAATTCGATCACTCAGCAGTGATATTACAACACCTACCATCACCAGAGCCAGAGCAGCCGCAAATCCTGGCATCTCATCAAGTGTAACACCTCTGGTAGTCACCAGAGCAACAACTTCCACTCCTTTATCAGGACGAGGATCCGGAGGGACGAGAGGGGGACCATCCCCAATTACCATTGCAGACTTGATGGAGAAGCAGGAAGTTCTTGCTAAGACTCAAACGGATATGGCCGCAACTCAGAAAGAGGTACTCACTTTTCTTAAGACATTAACTGATCGATTTCCACAAGAGCCGTGATAGCCCCTGGGGCAAAAAAGGAACGCATTCAACGCACCGGAGAAGGTACTTCAGCGGCGCGGACCTCCATGGACCTGATCAAAGAAGCGACATCAGATATGAGCGGTCCTATCATGGAGACTCATACACTGGGGACTGATCCTCACAACTATCCTCCTCAAATCAATAGTTTCACTATGAACCAGAGGCCGGTGGATCGGGAGGCGTTTTCTCTAGTGGAAAGTTTATGCAAACTTTCACACCTCTCGAAGAATCAGCACACTGAGATATTTTGCTGCAATCAACCAGAGGAAGTTCACAACCGTGCCCTACATGTCACCACACGCATCAAGGATTCAGAGTTCAAGACGGCCCTTATCGACACAGGAGCGTCTTCGAATGTGATTACTCTCAAGACTCTTAGTACATCCAAGGTTCTCCCAGGCAAGGTCGTACGGAAGCCTACCACAATGACGGACTTCGAGGGAAACCAAACCAGCACATACGGGAGAAGCTCCGCCGAAAGAATCAGACAAGTCCGTTGCATCCCACTCCCCTCGTGGGCATCAATTCAGGAAGAAAACCAGCTTGCATCATTGAGGGCTAGTACCCACGATGCATCTTTGCTGACGAAGCATTCTTCTCCATCCTGTGAAGCCACGACCCACGTCCACACGAAGAGGGAACGAACCTTTATGGCGAGTCGTGACCAGAAAGGGAAAACGGTATACCGACACTTGCCATTATCAATTAGAAAGGGAGATCATTGCCGGTCTCTCCACCTAATGGAATGCTACAACAGCAACGAACCACAAGAGCAAGTGCTAGATGCTCCACAACACAGTGCAAGAGGGCACCAACTCCACAACTGATGAGATTGAAATCGTTGGGGAATCTCCTAGGCCTATCTCCATCAGCTCAACCTTGAGTACGGATAAACGCACGAAGCTCGTGGAACTTCTCAAAGAGTACAAGACATATTCGCTTGGAGATATGAAGAAATGCCGGATTTAGATGAAAATTGGTCACCCATCATCTACATGTCATACCTGGATCCAAGTCGGTTAAACAGTTGTAGTTCAGATCAGGTGCTGCATAGACTTCAGAGACTTGAACAGGTACTGCTCCAAAAACGATCCTCCTCTACCTGACATCGACATGTTAGTAGATACAACAAGCGGACACGGCATGTTCTCCTCCATGGATGGATGCAGCGGCTACAACCAGATAAGGATGTACGAGCATGATGCAAGTAAGATAGCTTTTCGAACTCCTCTCGGAAATTTTTATTATACCATACTGCCATTTGGTTTAAAGAATGCCGGTGCAACGTATCAACGCTCTATGACGACAATCTTCTACTAGATACGATACCTCAAGGAAGCAGCCTCAAGAAGATAACGATGTCCGCGCATCATATCGAGCAAGATCCGGGCGAGTCACTCTATTAGACAGTGGTCGAACAAGATCCGGGCGAGTCACTTTATCAGACAACGGTACATGTCTATCATGCTATGTTGGAGAATCCGCGCTTTTGGTCATCCTATGGAGCTGTTGAACGCTCATCTACAATAATATATTCCCTGATAGAAAGAACCAGGCCTGCCAGTAATGAAGAGCCTCATAATGTTTGTAGGGGCATATATCTCACCAACAGGCGATACAACCTTCAGCCTTCTGTAAGCAGTTCCCTGAAGCAGCAAGAGGAAAACCACCGAGATACAACATCCTGCGCGTCCGTCAACTCCAACTCCAGTACCACATGCACGACTCCCACAATGATGAAACAATATCCAAGATTTTCCGTATCTGGCTCGACAACAACCACTACGAACAAACCATGTAAACCACGCTTGGGGACTGAGGCTCAGCATGAAGTTCCTTCACCGTCAGTCAAGGAATTCTTCAACATGAGAGAGATGGTCAGTCAAGAAGCATGGAATTATCAAGGGTAAATCGAACTGAAGAGGGAAACACTTCAACGCTCCCTCTAGCAGAAGCTGCTTCAATGGTCTATTCAAGAGCCGCCTCAACTCTCTCTCCGGGACCCACGTTCGCTTCAGAATCCTTCTTCAACACTCTCTCCAGGATCCACCTCAACGTTCGCACCAGAAACCACTTTAACATCCTCTCGAGCCGTTTCAACACTCAAGCTGCATCAATAATCTGCGCTCTGGTCAAGTTATCTTTGATGTACTCATTGCTCAACATGCGTCTCATCCATCCTTCATGAGGGCCCAGCGGAGCATGAAAAACCTTGAAGTCGATAGGAGAAGGGTTATCTTGTGGAACGGATATTTTCATATAGTTGAAAGGGCGCGGTGAACAACTCATCATCAATGTTCGGCATATCTTTGAAGCTGTCAACACCTCCTGACTTAGCACCAGCATTATCCCCAGAAGACATCTCAATAGGAGTTCTTTTCTTCATTCTACAATAAAAGACATGAGTCAGTACTTGTATAAAAATGCGTGAGATGTGTAGTCACACACGACAGAACACACATTCACGTTGGAGTACACAAGGCTGGTATTGGGTCCAAACACCGGTATTGATCAAGTCACAAGTCCGGTATTGATCAAGTCACAAGTCCGGTATTGCTCAAGTCTCAAGTCCGGAATTGCTCAAGTCTCAAGTCTGGTATTGCTCAAGTTTCAAGTCCGGTGTTGATCAAGTCACAAGTCCGGTATTGATCAAGTCACAAGTCCGGTATTGATCAAGTCACAAGTCCGATATTGCTCAAGCTTCAAGTCTGGTATTGCTCAAGTTTCAAGTCCGGTGTTGATCAAGTCACAAGTCCGGTGTTGATCAAGCCACAATTCCGGTATTGATCAAGTCACAAGTCCGATATTGCTCAAGCTTCAAGTCTGGTAATGATCAAGTCACAAGTTCGGTATTGCTCAAGCTTCAAGTCTGGTACTGATCAAGTCACAAGTCCGGAATTGCTCAAGTTTCAAGACTAGTGTTGGTCAAGGGCACGAGGCTGGTATAAAGGTGACATTTAGTCAGACATACACGATATGGGACCCACGTTCAATCAAGAATATATGGCGGGACCATATTTATTTGCACAACACGGTTCTCTTATGTCATGGGAATCATGTTCACGAAATTCAAGCCCACGTTCGATCAAGTAGGCGCAGTAGCCCCACAAACAAAGCAGGCGCAGCAGTCCGTCGATTAGGCACAACCCCACGATCGAGCGAAGCAGACGCAATAGCCCCTTGACCGAAGCAGGCATAACAAGGTCGATCGAAGCCGGCAAGACCGACATCATACTAGGAGAACGCTCTCCTAGATGCATTTTGAACGTGACATACTCCAAGGACAGGATGACCCGTCTCTCCTAGTAACATCTAACTTTGTCTCATAAGCTTTGTCT
The DNA here is from genome assembly GCA_023531295.1 of Papaver armeniacum. NCBI lineage: Eukaryota > Viridiplantae > Streptophyta > Magnoliopsida > Ranunculales > Papaveraceae > Papaver > Papaver armeniacum. The sequence goes on from JAJJWW010019443.1 coordinate 63,409, forward strand.
TTAACTGTCACCATCTCATGCCTACCCCACAATGGTGTAACCATTACGTGCTAGGCAGGGGACTTAATGTTGATGGTGGATTTTCATTTAAGGTTAAAATTGTAAAAACCAGAAAATCATGCGCTGACATCTTGTAAAAGATAAAGCCGTTAATAAGTGTTGGATACTCCTTCACTTTACTAATTCACCTAGAACGGAGCATGTGGCAACAATCCCATTCAGTGAATACATGAAATTCATCCAGGTTGGAGCATGTAGCAACAATCCCATATACCCTGTGAATTTCTAGCATTATTAATTAATGCACAATCAGCCTTGTATTTCTGTACTCATTATCGGTGCGGCATGACGATCGCGTGTTGCTCTGTAAGAGTAACACGAACCTCCAAGCATTATAATGAAACCATGTACGAAATACCCGTACAGGCTGACTCTCGGTGTGTTATACTATCCCGATTGAGCCCCTCTCGGTGTGTTATACTAGCCCGATTGAGCCCCTCTCGGTGTGTTATACTAGCCCGATTGAGCATCCAGACTGACCGTATCAGTCCGGATATGATCGCAGTCATCCAACTCCACAAGCATGATTGGATGACCCAGATCAATTCCATCACCCCCAAGTAGGTATGGAATATCCACTGCCGAACCAACGCGGACCCCGCATGGTCGGCCTCCCTCCAGAATTGGCCTAGCTTGCCAAAACGTCCAAACCAAACAGTATGGACGGAAAACCCTAAATTAGGGTTTGCGGCATATTACATGTGTCGCAAAACAGTCTCAACCATCCATCTTCGCAGGTATAGATGGAGGGTGTAGATGTAAACTCAAAGGGCCCAGAGCATGTCAACACAATCACCGAGGGCCCGCCTACACACTTGACCAACCGGTCAAGACCAACTATGCTTGGTCGTAACAAATTCGTGCGCCCAAACAAGGGGTGACGCACGGCTTTGAAATCCAGAATTAGGGTTTTGAGCATCACGAGCGTCCATCTTCTCCTAAGCACGAATGGAGGGTCCAAGATTAGATTAAGCGAGTCCGGTCATACCAAAGATGACCACCGTGGACCCATCTATTCCCTCACCCGATCGGCCAAGGCATATCATGCCTGGATAATCCAAAACGCACGCCCAAACTAGCGTGGTCACACCTCCCAAACCACAAACTGATCTCGACCGCTCAACTTCGCCGGACGATTTGGATGGCTCAGATCACGTTTTATGGGATATTCAGGTATAGGCGTGAACACCAGCCTACCACCTTCACACCAGGCCAATCGGCCAAGACCGACCAAGATTGGTCGTATTGGAACGTGTGCCTGAAGTGGGCGTGACGTGCGGCTCTTGCGGCATTGGTTTTTTGTCACAAATCGATCTCGACCACTCAACTTCACCGGATGAATTGAGTGACCCAGATCATACTTTCGAGAGGTAATGGGGTATAGGCGCCTACACCATCATGCCGTCTACACGCATGTATGGTCGGCCTGGCCAAAGTTGTATCCCATGCTTGGTTTCGACCAAGCTGAAGAGTGATGCCTGCGCACCTCTTCAAAACCCTAATTTCATTAACGGTCGCAAATGAGTGTCTCAAAGATCATCTCATCCGTCCAACTTCACCAGCTTGGTTATACAACCCTGGTCAGGAGTTAGTTGGTCAGTGAGGCGTCATTACCCATCACTTTACTACACCATGATGCAAGATGCGCATAAAATACACACGATACTTCACAAGTATCAACTTCCTGAATAACGCAGTTATTCAAATTAGCATTACATGCTACCTATCGTGGATCCACGATCCACACGTTCCAGACATCAATCATGTCACAAACTGGGGGGATACATACTGGGGTATTGGTCTGGCATTTTACAGCGTGCAGCGTGCAACGCGCCATCACAAGAACGTGTTAGGAAGTCATGGACGGTAAGAGATGAACAGGAGAAGTGGGCAAGACTGGTCATGTGGCACCGATGCACAACTCCACTACTCCATCACTCCACTTCCTCCACTTCCCACGAGAGACGTGAGTAAGGCTCAATGACTTGTATAAATAGGTTCTCCGCCCTATTTCAAAAACAAGGAAAAACAACAGAGGCAAGTGTTAATACAAAACGTATTCCAACACCCAGAGCCTGCTTGCATCAATCGTAAGCCTGCTCATCTTTCTGTTACAAGTCATTCATAACCAACATCTTCACAATCTCAACAACTTCTTCGCTTCCCTCCCTAAGATCAACCCCATCTCCTTCACTTTGTGACCGAAACAAGTCTGGAACGGCCATTTCTTGGTTTAGGCCGGACTTGCACAGATTGACTTCCGAATCTACAAGCACTCACCGCGCAGTGCATTTATTTAGGGTTTAGATTCATTCCTCATCCACACACCCCAAATTACCAAATTCAACAGGAGTAGTTTTCACCCATAAACACCACCATCTATAATAGGGACATGGGAATTGTGCTAGTGTTGATTATAATTGCATAAAACTCAAAATTGTTATTATTATTATTTTTTGCATACTGGCTATTAGGGTTTAAAAAAATAAACCGATGATGATGAATTCATGGTGGAGAAGATGGTGATTGTAGAGTGATTAGAGATGGGATTGGTCTGAATTGGGGTATAAGGTTGGAGAATAAATCATAATTGATAGTTAGGGTTTGAACTGGTAATTCAGAAACTGAAGTTGATGTTGATGATTTGTATCTGTTAAAGAAGCTAGGGTTTGGTTCGGTTAATAAGAAGGTAATGGAGTTATTCTGAGTGTTGAGTTGGTTGTAGTGTGAACAAAGCAAAGAATGGGGATCATTTGCCTCAATCTAGGAATTTGATTGAAGTTGATCTTTATTAACAACGATCATATCGACGGATGAACCAATGGATTGAAGATTGCAACGTAGGCATGGCTTGTTATCAGAAAAGGTGGGAACTTACATACCCTTATTGTAATCATTAGTTTTCTTTATATCTGCGAGCATGACTTGTCTTTACTATCTGAAAGCTTATTGTGTGTTTGTGATGGGTATGTTGTGTAATATGTGATGTCTAAATTTTCCCGCGAGGAATGTATGTGTTTCACCACAGTTCCTTGCTAAGTCATTATGAGCGGAATTGCCAATATTACTTATTAGCAAAATTAGCAATATTATCTTATGGTATTTACTAGCGGTATTTGCAATATTACTTATTAGCAAAATTGGCAATATGATATATGGGGTAAAGTTAGACGTATGCATATTATGCTTGATTGTTCAATGACTGTATAGTCTTCATAGTAATTTCATAACCATGACTGGGTATGTGGTGTGATATGCGTGATATAGTTTTCCTACGAGAAGTGTCTATGATTTCCACAGCTTCTCGCTAAACTGCAATTGCTTGGTATCACGAGTTGAATTTTTAGTGCTCATCAGTTGGGTGAGACTCATTGTCACTGATCCAAGTTGAACCTGGCGTGCTTGCAGATACCACATGGCTTTTTTGCTCGTAGTGTGACAAGGCTATAATACTCGTTGTTAGGGCAGGCTGACCTAGCACTTGGCGCAAGAAGAAGCTCATATAATTTCTTGTATATTGCCTATCTACTTTGACCAAAAAAAAAAAAAAATCATGCAAAGGATTGCTCTTTTCGCTTCAGCTTTAATATAGCCGCTAAATGATTGTCGTTTTTGTTTTTTGCTCCTTTGGTTCTAGTTCCAGCTTCCCATGTAAATTAGTAAATAAATAATTAGTTTTTCGCTCCATCTATTTTCCAACGCGCTTTGAGTTGCTTGTTTTGTTTTTCTAGCTCTTGAAATCACTCGTGTAAGTTCATATAGATTGGTGCCCGAGGATTATCCACTTCCTTAGTACGTGATAGTAAACAGACACGTCTATCAAAAAGGGATTCCAAGCGGGAATTTTACGTGCTTGGATGTTGATATCGAATATCTTTTGTTAGATTGAGGTTTGCATTAAACGTTGAAGGATCGAGATGTATTACGTAGCCAATCATTGTTTTGGTACTTGGGAAACTTTTCGCTGAATGATATCTCAATGTTGTAGTTGCTAGTGATATTTCCACCCCTTCCAAAAAAAGGTTGTTTTAGAATAGGTGAACGACGGTGCTCTGAGTAGCTCAAATTCCAGTGTCTGTATCATCACTCTCTATGCTTTGATCTGCTTGTCGTGCTTCCATGTGATATTTTCTTTTGCGTAAAACTGACTCCTTATTTCTCCGTAGTTGGCCCTAAAAGATAGTGGTGAAAAAATATTACCCTAACACTTCTCGAGATTTTTGTAGTTTGATCGAATGTCAGATGTAGTCTCGATCCTCCTGAGATTATTGATGAAAAAATAAGGTGGGGAGTGGAGGAAAGGGTACCCACAAAAACACTCTGACACTCCAGTAAAAAAGACTTCTATGCAGGTGTATAGAGGAAAAAAGGATTATAAGTTTTGTACCTTTTGAGTTGATTTCGGACTTTATTTATATGCAGAAAATAATTCTAGATGTTATGACTTGTAGTTATTCTAAATAACTACCTGGATTGTACTTATACCTTAATATTTATGGTTATCCTAAATAGACACCTATCCATTTAGAATTTGTGGTTATCCTAAATAATCGTCAAAGGTCCATGTACATCTCATTAAGATTTGTAGTTATCTTAAAATATGTATGTCTATCTCATTGAAATTTGTAGTTTCCTTTTGTTTCAATGAGATTTGCAGTTACCTTAAAAATATGTGTTTATTTGTAACTATCCTAACATCATTAATCCTCATCGTAACAAACAACGCTTATTCAAATCTGATACCTTTCTTAGAGGGAAAGTTAGGCTTCGTGGACCGTGATATAGGTATTATGACTAAACTGTGGTTCAATTTCCAAATGACTTCTTTCTGGAGCCGGAACGCCTTTTGGGCTTCCTAAATAAGCCATGTTGGGATTTTACAACAAAGCATATTTGGGTTTCACAAAAAATCCATGTTTGGGCTTCTATAATAAGTCATGTTTGGTTTTCTGCGATAAGCTATGTTTTGGTTTCTAAGAGAAGTTATTTTAGGTTCTTACTTTTAAGGTTAAGCTTCTACGATAAACCATGTTTGGGCTTCTAATATAAGTCATATTGGGCTTCCATGATAATCCATGTTTGGGCTTCTACAATAAACTATATTGGGATGTTTGGGCTTCCACGATAATCTATCTATTTCAGTTATGAAAAAGTTTGTGCATCTTGCATGTGTACCAATTCACGATGGAAGGAACACTTTCAACGAGAAATTTACACATATAGAAAACCCATGAAAAATATACACAGATAAAAATAATGCATACCTTAAGGAGATTTAGAAAAATCTCTCAATCCAAAAGCAAGGCCTAGCACTTTGGTTTATCGTCAAACTTGTCTAAAAGTGTTCTTTGGAAGTCTCCTTGCATATGTAAAAGTGTTGAAATTTCCCCACGCACAATTATGTTGTCAAAACTTCAAGTTAAATACTTAAGTGAAGGAAAAATCCCGTCCAAATAAGCTTGCATTGTGCATTATAAGCATAAGTCCAGATGGAATATTCTCTGCTCCAACGTTAGCCAAAACTAAAGCTCAAGTGGGTTTTTACTTTGAAAACCCACATGGCTTTCCGAAGTTCGACTCCAGTTTGATGATATTTTCAATATTTTGTTCACAACTTCTTCGTTTGTGGAAATAACCTATTCTTTGTCTGTAATCTACTATAAAGCTACTAAATAAGGCAAAAAAAAGTCATATCAAAGCATAATAACACACGAAGAATATAAGTAAATAAAATGATGAAGGCATCAAATAGTGTAGATAATGCATTTATCACATATGTATTCACTCTCGAATGTGCATATGTTTGTCCTTAAACACATCTGTATAGATCGATTCACTATGGTGTCAAAATTATTGCTTTAGATAAACAATCTTGACGACAGCTTACATGGATAGGGTTGCTCATGCATTTGAGGGATTCCTGGAAAAAATAATATTTTTTAAGGTCTTGGTGTAATCTGATCTTATGCCCTAAGGGTCACTAGCATATTTTCACATTTGTGTATGAACCTTTAGTGGCAGTAAAGCACGCAACCATTGGGCTTGGGCTTTTGTTTGGTTGTCAATCAAGATCATATTTTTTGAACGAAACTTTATTTGAATTTCTATATATGAAGGAATTTCCTTACCATACTTCCCTGGGAGTGTGTATGGTCCGTGTATTTCCTTACTATACTTACATTTTTTCTCGACAAATTCTATGTGCACTTATGGCTAATTTATTTTGTGAATGAATTATGCATGATTTTGAATTTCATTCATTAGCACTAAATGCATCTCTTTCATCGGCATTAAAAACCAAAGTCGAGTCAATTTTTCTTTACACCAGAGACGTCTATCTTATGATCTTCTCGATTGTATTTTTATTTGCTTCATGTATTGCGTATTGAACCCTAAATTTTCTTTCTTCTTCTTGCTGCCAAGTTCTTAAGTGGGTGAATTGTGTATATGTTTTGCACAATTTGTAACAGTTTTATCCTGGATGTAATTACTCTATGGGGCCATTAGCTTAGCTCTTTCGTGTTGTGGCGGAGCTTATTGTCTCAAGGATAATTTGTTAAACTAGTGGTTTTTTCCAATTTAAATACACTTTGTGTTTTTGTCTTTTTCATTTCTGAGTTATGTTATAGGTACGATACTTATGAAACCATGGATGAATAAATCAAGAGTACAAAACAAAGCTAGGCTAAGTTTGCATGTCTGAGTGGTGGTCAGGATTTGTCCGTGGGAAAGATAAATCAAGGGTTGTGGTTCTCCTGACCACCCCCTACAACTCGCACACGTGGCATTAATTCCAATATTATGAATGAAAAATGAATACTCAAGTCAAGATATGGAATTTCAAAAATTATAACTGGGAGGTTCAAACTCATGACTTATTGTGTCATAAGAGTGGCCTCTAACCAGTGTTCCACCTTGGTTGGAATTGATAGAAAAGATAAATCAACAGTGGTGGTTTGTTCAACTTAAATACCATAATTGCTTTATTAATTAGTGTTTCACTAATTGCACATAATAAATAATCTATTCATTATAAAGTGTTTTATTAATTAGTGTTTCACTAATTGCTCATAATAAATGACTAATCATGTTTTAATTATAAATGTTTTCTTAATTAATTATAATATTTATTTCTATTAATAAGTAATTTTGATAAATTATATCAATAGACATTTTCTGCGACAATGAGTAGTAGAAGAGGTGGAGGCCGAAAGATTAGTGGTGGTTAATATTTATTTTTGTTCTTTTATCATAAAATGGGATACAAAGTCCATTTTTCACATGTATCCAACTTGCCAAGAATTTTTTCTTCCTCTCTCCTCAAAATCCTGGCTCCGCCCCTGATTTATGGTGGAAGAAGTAGTGACGGTGAATGTTGGTGAGAAGTGATGGACAATATTAATTTTATGTTGTCGTTACAACATCGATAACATCGTAGTACGGAAGATGTAGTTGGTTGTTTTTAACACTTTTGATAAAGGAAGGTACCATATATTTCAGGGATGATATCATACAAGACAATATTTTCATGATCGTAGTTGGATCACCCAAATGGTACCCCTGTTATCTTTGGTACTATATCGTATAAATCATGATTTTTTGATGTTAAAATAAAATTGATTGCAATACAAAAAAGAATATATAAACGGAAAAAAAAATAATGAAACTAATCAATTGACGAAATTTTGTTCAATCTAAACCTCATACATGGCATTTGTGATTGAAAATTAGAATTGCGTCCAACAACCTACATGGGATGGGCAGCAGTGATGGTGGTAGTGGTGGAGTCAAAAATTGACATTGAGGAGGCCTATTTTTTATTTTTTTTAAAAGAAACATGTAAACTTTGGTGGACTAAACCATAAATATATATGGAGAGAGTATTATTTATAAAATAAAATAAAAAATTTATGTAGCTATTAAAAATTTAAGGGGTTAGAGCCAGGCTAGTCAACCCTTGGCTCCGCCACTAGGTGGTGGTGGATAAAAAAAGTGGATTCATATGGTTTTATGGTGGTGGCGGGTATTGGTGAACAAAAACATATTATGCTAATTTCGTAACGCCACAAAATGTGTAACGTTATATTATAAAGTATAAAACGTGGTTGATCATTCTAATGTTAAAATAAACTCGATAAAACACATGTCCCTTTTAAAAAATTGGTGCAATCAATTGCCATGTTATGTAATAACTAAACGAACAACATAAATCAAGATCAGAACATATGAAATTATTTATTATTGATTTGTTTATGAAATCAAGGTCAGGATTTTTCCTTGGCAAAGATAAATTTACCGCTGGAGTTTGTTCAACTTAACCATTTTTAAACTTTTTATTAATTAGTGTCTCATTGATTGTTCATAATGATTAATTAAATTTCTATTATAAATGTCCCTTTAATAATCTAACATAAATACATAATTTTATTAATAAATAATTTCACTAAAAACTATATTAATTCTAATGGTGGTAGTGGAAGTAGGGTTATTATAAGCGGTGGCGGGTGTTTGTGAATGGTGGAGGCGGTAACATTACTATTGGTGGAAGAAATAGTGGCGGTGGATGGTTTGTATGGTGGTGGGTGTTGGTAATAGTAGTGTATAATAATAGTTTTTGCTTTTTAGTGAGTTTTATTGACCAAGTAAAAAAATAATCTTCACAAAACATGCCACATTGTATTGTGCAAGATGTAATTGGTTGTTTTTAGCACGATTGATAAGGACAAAAACCAAATATTTCGAGGATGATACCTGAACGTATAAGACAATATGACCATGACTGTTCGATCACCCGTATTATATAAAGGCAATTGGTGTACCCGCGTAAGAGAACATTATCGCTCTCTCAAGTACTATTACATTCTTTTTCTTGAAAGACCATCAATGTCGAGTTGTTTCGCGACAACTACCTACAAAGACAACAACTTTCACTCAATTCACGATATAAAACCTTATTGACCGGGAAAATGTATTTGCATTCTAAAATATTTGTTTGAAAATTATGTTTGTTCATCAAAATCATCATAAAAAACTCTAAATCATAAATTTCAATTTCGCCTCCGATGTTTATAGAATATTTTTTATATTTTACATTCTCAAATCACGCGACCTCTTGATGACAAATCAACAATATCAAATTACGGATCAATATGTATAGGTTTCATTCACTGGGTTAGAACGTAGAGTAGACACAGATGGGTAGATCACACAAAGCAGAACATGACTGAGAATACTTTAATAATTTGGTCAAGAGATAAGGTCAAAATTTTAAGATTAACTTTCTATAGGACTAATTATATTGGCTTCGATAGGAGCTGACTAAAATATGGATTAATAATAATTTTCACGTAAGACAATTGAAAAACATAGTTTGGCTAACTCTGCCTATGAAAAGAGTGGTCAAGATTTGTCCTTCCTCAATTGCTATGTTATGTGAGAAGAAGGTGATATCTAAGATTGAGGTATAATTAAAATCTATTAGATTCATATCATTTACAACTGGATGCCTTGAAAAAAATTTGACGTGTTGTTATTATTATTACAGGCAAGGGACACATTGACCACACTTGCGCAAATAGCTCACTTCGCAAATGATTGGTGTTGCATGTACTGTATAGAATGCAACGAGGAATTTGAGGAAACAAGGCACCAGAAGCAGTGTCCGGAGTATTTTGGATATAGTAACTTAGACCCGATGTAATACTTATGTTCCTTTTTTTTTTTTTCCACAATCTATTTATTTAAGAAAAATGAACATTACAAATACATAACATCAACAAAAATTAGACAGATTGCGTTTGACAATAATGGCTACTGATGGTCTGGAAACGGCAAAAGAAAGGAATTGTTGGGATATACAACGGATTACTTGATACGAATGAAAGAGTTATAACTATTTCGATTCTGAAATCACATAAAGTTCACAATAGAAGATGACATCAATTTAAAGTTAATAACAAACATAATATGGCTAACTAAAATGTTAAAAACAAACAAGATATATAAACTTAGAAAGCCGTGGGACTTGAAGAGGCCAATTTTGAAAACTACAATCTTAGAAAGCAACGATCCACAATACCATAATTTATTTATTTTATAAATATCTAACGTAGAATATGTCAACTTTTGGTGAAGGATCTATTGACAACCTATTAATTTGAAATAGGATCAGGGACTACAATATGTGTTCAAGGTTCTTTATGAGGTAATGTGTCGTCAGATTGTATTCCAAGTGAAGGTAGGAACATACGGAAGTGACAAAATGTCCAAGACTTTTAAAGTTACCAAAGCCTTCGTTAAGACGAATTGCTGGGCACAATACTTTGTTGAAGATTTAATGGCAGAGGTTCGCATATATACAATCCCTTCGAAAAGGTAATGGGTACACATTTTAAACATTGTCATCTAATGGGTGTTGAAAAATTACAGGAAAATCATGTCACATTGGATAATTTTTATCATTCGTTCGATGCAAAAAAATACTATTCTCTGCCTATTTGGAGGATCGACAACATGACCAAGATAGATGAGTCAGCTGGAGCGAAATAGGAGCATGTGGAGACTTTTATGGACGGTATTGATTAGTTGATTTCACTGAGATGAGCGCTGCTGACGACATATTTCCAAAAAATATTTAAACTTCCATGGTCATGTAGAGCATTATCTCATTATAAGCAATGAACCTAAATAAAAAAGTATCTGGAAGTTAAGATTACATTTCTTTCGTTTGAGCAAATCTCCGACGGTAAAATATTAAAGAAAAAAAAAGAAAAAAAGATAGGAAAATCTCAACTATTTTTATGACAAACACATATTAAATCATAAAGAGTTGATAAGTATTCGGGACACAAATAATGCGATATATTAAAAATGAACAACATCATGGCCCGTGCCGTAACGACACGGGTTAAGGGCTTGTATGTATATATGACATGTACCAAATGTTTTTGTTTTGATAAATATTTTACATGTGAAGACCAAGTAAAGCGACCACAAGATTGGCAATTGTTAAGAAGATTCCCAAATTATATGGGCAACTTTAAGATCATGCAGTTCATAAGCTTTAAGCAACTCTATCCATGTAAGCTGCCGTCAAGATTAGTTAGGCCCGTGAACTTCAATATAGTATTGTAGTATGGTAAAAACTGATTCTGCTGAAAATGATAAATTGGGTGTGTCGCCGAGAAACGAATCTAAACTAAAAACAAATGTACTGCACATGAGTACTTTAGATTCGACAGATCAAGCTGTACAATTCTGGCCTAAACCAAGAGATGGTCGTTCCAGTCTTGCTTCGGTCACAAAATGAAGAAGAAAGGTTGATCTTAGGGAGGAAAGCAGAGAAGGTGTTGAGATCAGAATGATGAACTATGAAAGTGTGGTTGTTTTACGACTTGTATCAAAATGTAAAACTTGCTTGCAGAATGTAGCTATCAGTTCTTGGTGTTTTCCGGATACTTACGTTAATGAACTCCTGTTGGTGAAAATAGATTGAAAATCTACTTCTACAAGTCATAGTCGAACACACCCTAATCTCATAAGAACTGGAGATGTTAAGTGATTGAGAAGTGGAGATCGTGTAAAATGATGAAAACCACGTCCCTACTATAAGGGGAAGACTGGTTGGTTTTACACCCACTACTTCTCTACTGCCACTAATTGTACGCCTTTACGGACACTTTCTCATAATGGGCGTGTTGCACGCCGCACGCTGTAAACCGCCAGACCAATACCCTGATGAACATCCCCCAGTTTGTGACATATTTGATGTCTCGAGTATTTTGTAGAAAATATGTAGCAAGTTGCTGAGTGGGTCTTGCTTGCAAGAGCTAATTATTTTGACCAATCACACGCAAGCTACGCGACGGGCGGTCATATGTGACAAGTCATGTTGTGAAACTTACGGTAAAAAATACTCCTTCCGTTTCAAAAAGACAGTCCGCTTTGACTTTGTCAAGATATTAAGGAGACCATAGCAGTTTACATGCCTACCCTTAATTACTTTCCTAATTTATTTCAATAAAATTGTTAGTAATAAAAACTACCAAAAATTGTTATGGGATTGTAAATAGGAAATACAAAAAAGGAATGAAGGATATATTTGTTTCCTTAATTATCAAATTTCATTAATATTTTAGATTGGGTCCCATTAAAAAAGAATTTATGAATATAAAAAACTTAAGGGTATATTAGAAAGTTCAGTAGAAAAATATGATTATAAACAGAAGCTGGACACAATTTTGAAACAGACCAAAATGGAATAGAGGACGGTCTTTTTGAAACAGAGGGAGTAGCATGCAATGCTCTTAGGTTAAATAATTAAGTTATTTGTGGAATCGATATTCATTAAATATCGCTTGCATTCGATGCGCGTAAAGCGACGCTTTTAAGCAGCTCAAAATAATCGATGCTCCTAAGGCATCGTTGTTCAGAACTCGCCCTTTTAGTCGCGGAATTCACGGTCTTAAAAGGAACGTGGTCGGTCGTTTTGGGTGGCTGCCAAGAGCTATCTCTGTGCATTAGAGATGAGATGGTCGGACCTCATAAGATAACGATGTCTGGTATCCATTTTGACATCCCATTGGTCGGCCCAAATTAGATCTCAACCGGTTAAATCGGCTAGCCAAGTTAGATGGCTGAGATGATTTGCGGCAGTTATTGATTGTCGTTGAATTTATTTAAGACTTTTGTAGGCTGTGTGACTAACCTACTTTGGCCAAGGATTCGGAGCGCAGCACACAAGCTAGAAGTAGTGTGGTTGTTCAAACTCAAATACGGGTCGTCGATGATCATAACGGCACCTCATTGGTCGGCCCAGATTAGATCTAACTCATTCAATACGGCTGGCCAAGTTGGATGGCCGTGATTAATTTAAATCTGTCTTGGGCCGTAATGACTTAATTAAGAAATGTTAGAGCATTGCTCGGTCGAACTCGCATGTGTTTCTATCTCAAGCATGTTTGTCAATGTTAGTTATCAAAACTATAAGTCTTAATTTCTAGTCTACTATAACTAAGGTCTCGGACTAAGATAGAAAGTGTAGTTGAGCTCAAGAACTACATGGCAATAATCATACAAGACGAAGGACTACTCAAGGAACCGGTGGAACTTCATCAACTAAAAGGTATGTGGAAACTTGAACTTATCTATCACTCAAAAGTCTATTTATCTCCTATCTTGAGACAAAAGTCGTTTTGCTATATAGACTAAGATTATACACATTTGGTATTTCGAGCCGAGTTTATCTCGCCTATCTATTTCTCGAAATATGTGTTGGTAAGCTTTCGCTTTAGCCGAATTCATCTTTACTTAGTGACAAAAGTCATGTCATGTTTCAATCACTTTGAAAATTTCTCTGAAGAAAAATGGTTTGTGAATAACAACTATATAACGTCCTCTGAGAATGTTTCAATGATTGAAATGAGAGTTTAGATTAGTGTTTATGGGTGAAAACTACTCCTGCCGAATTTGGTAATTTGGGGTGTGTGGATGAGGAATGAATCTAAATCCTAAACAAATGCACTGCGCGGTGAGTGCTTGTAGATTCGGAAATCAATCTGTGCAAGTCCGGCCTAAACCAAGAAATGGCCGTTCCAGACTTGTTTCGGTCACAAAGTGAAGGAGATGGGGTTGATCTTAGGGAGGGAAGCGAAGAAGGTGTTGAGATTGTGAAGATGTTGGCTTGCTTACGACTTGTAACAGAAAGCTGAACCGGCTTACAGGATGCAAGCTATCAGTTCCGGTGTTTTGTATTAACACTTGGTTTCTGTTTTTGTCTGGACTTGTGTTGTTTTTGAAATAGGGCGGAGAACCTATTTATACAAGTCATTGAGCCTTATTCACGTCTCTCGTGGGAAGTGGAGGAAGTGGAATGATGGAGTAGTGGAGTTGTGCGTCGACCAGTCTTGCCCACTTCTCCTGTTCATCTCTTACCGTCCATGACTTCCTAACACGTTCTTGTGATAGCGCGTTGCACGCTGCACGCTGTAAACCGCTAGACCAATACCCCGCATGTATCCCCCCGTTTGTGACATGATTGATGTCTGGAACGTGTGGATCGTGGATCCACGATAGGTAGCATTTAATGCTAATTTGAATAATCGTGTTATTCGGGAAGTTGATACTTGTGAAGTATCGTGTGTATTTTATGCAGTCTTCGCATCATGGTGTAGTAAAGTGATGGGTAATGACGCCTCACTGACCAACTAACTCCTGACCAGGGTTGTATAACCAAGCTGGTGAAGTTGGACGGATGAGATGATCTTTGAGACACTCATCTGCGACCGTTAATGAAATTAGGGTTTTGAAGAAGTGCGCAGGCATCACTCTTCAGCTTGGTCGAATCCAAGCATGGGATACAACTTTGGCCAGGCCGACCATACATGCGTGTAGACGGCATGATGGTGTAGGCGCCTATGCCTACACCATCATGGGATACAACTTTGGCCAGGCCGGAGAAGATGGACGCTCGTGATGCTCAAAACCCTAATTCTGGATTTCAAAGCCGTGCGTCACCCCTTGTTTGGGCGCACGAATTTGTTACGACCAAGCATGGTTGGTCTTGACCGGTTGGTCAAGTGTATAGGCGGGCCCTCGGTGATTGTGTTGACATGCTCTGGGCCCTTTGAGTTTACATCTACACCCTCCATCTATACCTGCGAAGATGGATGGTTGAGACTTTTTTTGCGACACATGTAATATGCCGCAAACCCTAATTTAGGGTTTTCCGTCCATACTGCTTGGTATGAACATTTTTTGGCAAGCTAGGCCAATGGCCGACCATGCGGGGTCGGCGGTGGGTATTCCATACCGCTTGGGGGTGATGGAATTGATCTGGGTCATCCAATCATGCTTGTGGAGCTGGATGACCGCGATCATATCCGGACTGATACGGTCAGTTTGGATGCTCAATCGGGCTAGTATAACACACCGAGAGGGGCTCAATCGGGCTAGTATAACACACCGAGAGTTAGCCTGTACGGGTATTTCGTACATGGTTTTATTATAATGCTTGGAGGTTCGTGTTGCTCTGTAAGAGTAACATTCAGTCGTCATGCCGCACTGATAATGAGTACAGGAAATACAAGGCTGATTGCGCATTAATTAATAATGCTAGAAATTCACAGGGTATATGTGATTGTTGCTACATAATCCAACCTGGATGAATTTCGTGTATACATAGAATGGGATTGTTGCCACATGCTCCATTCTTGGTGAATTAAGTGAGGGAGTATCCAACACTTATTAATGGCTTTATCTTTTTCAATATGTCAGCGCATAGTTTTCTGGCTTTTACAATTTTAACCTTAAATGAAAATCCACCATCAACATTAAGTCCCCTGCCTAGCACACAATGGTTACACTATTTTGGGGTAGGCATAAGATGGTGACAGTTAAAGATAAAACTTATGAGACAAAGTTAGATGTTACCAGGAGAGACGGGTCATCCTGTCCTTGGAGTATGTCACGTTCAAAAGGCATCTAGGAGGGCATTCCCTTAGTATGATGTCGGTCTTGCTCAGCCTCGGCCGACCTTGCTATGTCTGCTTCGGTCGAGGGCCCACTCCGTGCTTGCTCCGTTTGAATGTCGGTCTTGCCAGATCGACCTTGCCATGCCTGATTAGGTCGAGGGGCTATTGCGCCTGCTTCGCTCAATCGTGGGGTTCTGCCTAATCGACGGACTGCTACGCCTCGCCCGTTCGTGGGGCCATCGCGCCGCTTGATCGAACGTGGGCTTGAATTTCGTGAACATGATTCCCATGACATAAGAGAACCGTGTTGTGCAAATAAATATGGTCCCGCCATATATGCTTGATTGAACGTGGGTCCCATATCGTGTATGCCTGACTGAATGTCACCTTTATACCAGCCTCGTGCCCTTGACCAACACCGGTCTTGAAACTTGAGCAATACCAGACTTGTGACTTGATCAATACCAGACTTGAAGCTTGAGCAATACACTTGATCAATACCAGACTTGAAGCTTGAGCAACACCGGACTTGTGACTTGATCAATACCGGACTTGAAACTTGAGCGATACCGGACTTGTGACTTGATCAATACCGGACTTGTGACTTGATCAACACCGGACTTGAAACTTGAGCAATACCGGACTTGTGACTTGATCAATACCAGACTTGAAGCTTGAGCAATACCGGACTTGTGACTTGATCAAGGACTTGAAACTTGATCAACACCGGACTTGTGACTTGATCAACACCGGTGTTTGGACCCAATACCAGCCTTGTGTACTCCAACGTGAATGTGTGTTCTGTCGTGTGTGACTACACATCTCACGCGTTTTTATACAAGTACTGACTCATGTCTTTTATTGTAGAATGAAGAAAAGAACTCCTGTTGAGATGTCTACTGGGGATAATGCTGGTGCCAAGTCAGGAGGTGTTGACAGCTTCAAAGATATGCCGAACATTGATGATGAGTTGTTCACCGCGCCCTTTCAACTATATGAAAATATCTGTTCCTCAGGATAACCCTCCTCCTAACGACTTCAGGGTTTTTCATGCTCCACTGGGTCCTCATGAAGGATGGATGAGACGTATGTTGAGCAATGGGTACATCAAAGATAACTTGACCAGAGCGCAGATTATTGATGTAGCTTGAGTGTTGAAATGACTTGAGAGGATGTTAAAGTGGATTCTGGTGCGAACGTTGAGGTGGATCCTGGAGAGAGTGTTGAAGTAGGATTCTGAAGCAAACAGGGGTCCCGGAGAGAGCATTGAGGCAGCTCTTGAATAGACCATTGAAGCAGCTTCTGCTGGAGGGAGCGTTGAAGTGGCTTCCTCTTCAGTTTGATTTACCCTTGCGAATTCCATGATTCTTGACTGACCATCTTTCTCGTGTTGAAGAAGTCCTTTACTGACGGTGAAGGAACTTCATGCTGAGCCTCAGTCCCCAAGTGTGGTTTACATGGTTTGTTCGTAGTGGTTGTTGTCGAGCCAGATATGGAATATCTTGGACATTGTTTCATGGGAGTCGTGCATGTGGTACTGGAGTTGGAGTTGACGGACGCGCAGGATGTTGTATCTCGGTGATTTTCCTCTTGCTGCTTCAGAGAACTACTTACAGAAGGCTGAAGGTTGTATCGCCTGTTGGTGAGATATATGCCCCTACGAACATTATGAGGCTCTTCATTACCGGTAGGCCTGGTTCTTTCTATCAGGGCATATGTTGTTGTAGATGAGCGTTCAACATCTCCAGAGGATGACCAAAAGCGCGGATTCTCCAACATAACATGATAGACATGTACCACTGTCTGATAAAGTGACTCGCCCGGATCTTGTTCGACCACTGTCTGATAGAGTGACTCCCCCGGATCTTGCTCCATATGACGCGTGGACATCGTCATCTTCTTGAGGCTGCTCCCTTGAGGTATCGGCTCCAGTGGAAGATTGCCGTAATAGAGCGTTGATACGTTGCACCGGTATTCTTTAAACCAAATGGCAGTATGGTATAATAAAATTTCTGAGAGGAGTTCGAAAAGCTATCTTACTTGCATCATACTCGTACATCCTTATCTGGTTGTAGCCGCTACATCCATCCATGGAGGAGAACATGCCGTGTCCATTGGTTGCATCTACTAACATGTCGATGTTAGGTAGAGGAGGATCGTTTTGGAGCAACACTGTTCAAGTCTCTCAAGTCTATGCAAAGACTCGATCTATCCATTTTCCTAACTGCAACTGTTTAACCGACTTGGATCCAGGTATGACATGTAGATGATGGGTGACCAATTTTCATCTAAATCCGGTATTTCTTCATATCTTCAAGCGAATATGTCTTGGTACTCTTTGAGAAGTTCCTCGAGCTTCGTGCATTTATCCGTACTCAAGGTTGAGATGATGGAGATAGGCCTAGGAGATTCCTTAACGATTTCAATCTCATCAGTTGTGGAGTTGGTGCCATTTTGCAGCTGTTGTGGAGCATCTAACACTTGTTCTTGTGGTTCGTTGCTGTTGTAGCATTCCATTGGGTGGAGAGACTGGCTAACAGTCTCCCATGCTAATTGATAATGGCAGTGTCGGTATACCGTTTTCCCTTTCTGGTCACGACTCGCCACAAAAGTTCGTACCCTCTTCGTGGGTCGTGGCTTCACAGGATGGAGAAGAATGCTTCGTCAGCAAAGATGCATCGTGGGTTTTAGCCCTCAATGATGTAAGCCGGTCTTCTTCCTGAATTGACGCCCACATGGGGAGTGGGACGCAACAAACTTGTATGATTCTTTCCGAGGAGCTTCTCCCGTATGTGCTGGTTTGGTTTCCCTCGAAGTCCGTCATTGTGGTAGGCTTCCGTACGACCTTGCCTGGGAGAACCTTGGATGTCCTGAGAGTCTTGAGAGTAATGAAGACGCTCTTGTGTAGATAAGGGTCGTCTTGAACTCTGAATCTTTGATGCGTGCGGTGACATGTAGGGCACGGTCGTGACCTTCCTCTGGTTGATTGCAGCAAAACGTCTCCGTGCGCTGATTCTTCGAGAGGTGTGAAAGTTCGCATAACCTTTCCACTAGAGAAACCGCTTCCCGATCCACCGGCCTCTGGTTCATAGTGAAACTATTGACTTGAGGAGGATCGTTGTGAGGATCAGTCCCCAGTGTAGGAGTCTCCATGACAGGACCGCTCATATCTGATGTCGCTTCTTTGATCAGGTCCATGGAGGTCTGCGCCGCTGAAGTACCTTCTCCGGTGCGTTGAATGCGTTCCTTTTTTGCTCCAGGGGCTGTTACGGCTCCTGTGGAAATCGACCAGTTAATATCTTAAGAAAAGTGAGTACCTCTTTCTGAGTTGCGGCCATATCCGTTTGAGTCTTATCAAGAACTTCCTGCTTCTCCATCAAGTCTGCAATGGTAATGGGGGATGGTCCTCCTCTCGTCCCTCCGGCTCCTCGTCCTGATGAAGGAGTGGAAGTTGTTTCTCGGGGTGACTACCGGAGGTGTTACACTTGATGAGATGTCGGGATTTGCACTGTTTCTCGGCTCGGTGATGGGAGGTGTTGTAATATCACCTTGAGTGATCGAATTGAACGTTCCCATCCTCTCGTACTCACATGTTCCTTGATTGATCTCTCCTTCCTCAAGCATTTCTTCACTTAGTTGAAAGGTCGATGCGGATTGAACATTCTTCCGAGCTTCGACAAGGGTCTTGAGATATAAATCTTCCAGCAGGGATCCGTAAGCTGCAGGCTCCATTTCTTTATCCGATAGACGTTGTGGTACCTCGGACAAGTCTTTTCCTCTGTGGAGTTGCCTCGAGTCTTCGTTGTCGGATGGACCATGTTGTTCGTCTATCCTGAGTCCCCTGTGATTACGCGCCCTTTCTGCATCTCCACTGGTAAAGGTGTGACTCATGACTAAGGATCCAGCGTTTCTTGCACTGTCTGAGCAGACGCCTGCCGACCCTTCTTGTAATTGCGCTGTTATATCATTCAAAAGGCGGAATGTCTCGCTCTGTCTTCTAGCGATACCGGCTTGATTTGCCAAGACATCCTCCAGCATTCTAGATACACTTCCCATGATATCTGAACCACCTGTGGTCTCCGAGTGAGGATACATCGTGAGATGAAAACCGAAAAATTGAGAATTCAATTTTTTGCAACCGAGAGATCAACCTCCCACTGTGGTCGCCAATTGTTTATGGGTGAAAACTACTCCTGCCGAATTTGGTAATTTGGGGTGTGTGGATGAGGAATGAATCTAAACCCTAAACAAATGCATTTGCGCGGTGAGTGCTTGTAAATTCGAAATCAATCTGTGCAAGTCCGGCCTAAACCAAGAAATGGCCGTTCCAGACTTGTTTCGGTCACAAAGTGAAGGAGATGGGGTTGATCTTAGGGAGGGAAGCGAAGAAGGTGTTGAGATTGTGAAGATGTTGGCTTGCTTACGACTTGTAACAGAAAGCTGAACCGGCTTACAGGATGCAAGCTATCAGTTCCGGTGTTTTGTATTAACACTTGGTTTCTGTTTTCGTCTGGACTTGTGTTGTTTTTGAAATAGGGCGGAGAACCTATTTATACAAGTCATTGAGCCTTATTCACGTCTCTCGTGGGAAGTGGAGGAAGTGGAGTGATGGAGTAGTGGAGTTGTGCGTCGGTGCCACACGACCGGCCTTGCCCACTTCTCCTGTTCATCTCTTACCGTCCATGACTTCCTAACACGTTCTTGTGATGGCGCGTTGCAGCACACCGTAAACCGATCGTGGATCCCGACCAATACCCCAAGATGTATCCCCCAGTTTGTGACATGATTGATGTAGCGACTCATCTACAAGAACGTGTGGATCGTGGATCCACGATAGGTAGCATGTAATGCTAATTTGAATAATCTGCGTTATTCGGGAAGTTGATACTTGTGAAGTATCGTGTGTATTTTATGCTAAATTAAAGATAGTGCAACGCATCATCATGGTGTGGTAAAGTGATGGGTAATGACGCCTCACCGACCAACTAATTCTCACCGACTTGAGAGGGTTGTATAACCAAGCTGGTGAAGTTGGACGGATGAGATGATCTTTGAGACACTCATCTGCGACCGTTAATGAAATTAGGTTTTGAAGAGGTGCGCAGACCTTAGCATCACTCTTTAGAATCACACTGGTCGAAACCAAGCATGGGATACAAATTTGGCCAGTATTTGCCACTTTGTCTTCAGCCGACCATACATGCGTGTAGACGGCATGATGGTGTAGGCGCCTATACCCCATTACCTCTCGAAAGTATGATCCGGGTCACTCAATTCATCCTTAAGGATGAGAAGGCGTTCTTCGATAGTTCTAACTTCTTACTAGCATGCGAAACTCTATGTCCTCATAGCTTCTTGGAGGCTTGAGACTCTTTTTACACTACGAAGTTGGAGAAGGTTTTGTGGGTACACCTCTTGTAAACCCTCACGAGACTACAACTCGTCCACTAGGGACACCTAGGGGTTTAAAGGCTTAGTGCATACGCTAAATGCATTCGAGAGACTGCAGAGGGGTATAGTTAGGATTTCTTCATTTCTGTTTCACTTGAGGACAAGTAAAATTCAGGTTTGGGGGTATTTGATGAGTGCCAAATATTGCATATTTATACATCTATTTATTGGCATTTTACTCATCTTTTGTGCTCAAGAATCGAGATATTATCCCCATTCTCGTATTTTCTTTGTTTTCAAGAATAAATATTTGTATTAATTAATTTTGTATTTTTAGGTACTAAATAAAGTCCGAGAAACTAAGGAGCCAAAAAGAGCGAAGAATCGGAGGCAAGTATCTATGGAGCAGTAGAGCCAAAGCCCGCGCGGCGCAACAGCTTGCAACCCAACAAGTAGCGACTCATCTACAAGAAATGGGCTTGAGCTGGACAGGATCCGAGCCCGATTATCCTCGAGCCGTTGAGATCGCATCTAGTTACATCCTACGGTCGCTCCTCATGCGCATCGAAGTTTGTTGTTTGAGCTCAACATCGAATCACCCAATACCGCCTACCTTTCGGCCGTTGAGATTTCTCGCCCTAGATCCAACGCTCGGTCAGTATCACAGCAAAGAGACCCATACACCTATACCCCTATTCGATCGACCCATTCCTCCTCTCACTTTCTCTTTCTTCTCAAACAACCCTCTGCAAAACCCAGAGCAGCTCTCCTCCTCCTCCATCCCTTCACCCGACCATCACCTTCCCTCCACCATGCTCCCATCACCACCAACCTTACCTGTACTGGCTACCCCTCTAGGTCTAGTTATCTTTATTTTAGTTTCTATTAACCCTAGAGACTAAATTAAAGATAGCTAAAACTAGGTTTCTCCACAACAACCCCGCATGGAGTTGCAGAGCCGATTAGACAAGAGGAGAGGCAAGTCAGAGGCGTGGGTGAGGTTAATTTTCATTTGATTTCTATTTTTAATTGATTTTTAGGGTTTGGGAATTTTGGGTCAGTGCTTGTATAAATAGAGAGTGAAGAACTTGTTTTCAGACACGCCTGGATTAGCCGGAGTGTCAATTAGGTTTATTTTGTATTTTGTTGCTTTAGTATGTTTTAGTTTAATTGTTTGGGTTTCAATGAAACCCTGATTCCAAACTGTGTTGAAACTCTGTTGAATGTCTTAAGAATTTAATGTTATTAGATAGCTTGAATTCTAAAACACCTTAACTCAAGTTCTCTCACAAAGGCATGCCAACGCCATGGATGCACCGTAGTTAGTCAATATTGTGTTGAAGGTGAACCTTGCTTCCATTCTTAATGCTAATACCCCCGACTAGTTGTTCTTAATTAGACAACTAGTACTTAGGATTAGTACATTCTGATATTTGAAATATCATTAGGTGAAACCCTTAAGATGAGTGGTAGAATTGACAATCTTCACTCATCCGACATAGAATAAGACACTTAACTTATGAAAGCAGTAATAGGGGTCAGAGGTGGATTTGAAGACCCAGAACCCCTTCCTCACTGTTTGCCTTAGCTTAGGTTCATTGCAGCACATAAAACCCCCGTTGTCACATTGTCTCTTAGAATTGATCGAAGAAAGCCTTTAGATCACCTTAGAGCACCACAAGTCCTTGTGGGAAACTAGACGCCGTGCACTTGCGGATTATAACATGTAGGCTTAAATTTATATACCTTTAGAGGCCTACCAGGTAGCATGTAATGCTAATTTGAATAACTGCGTTATTCAGGAAGTTGATACTTGTGAAGTATCGTGTGTATTTTATGTATCGCATCATGGTGTGGTAAAGTGATGGGTAATGACGCCTCACCGACCAACTAATTCCTGACCAGGTTGTATAACCAAGTTTGGTGAAGTTGGACGGATGAGATGATCTTTGAGACACTCATCTGCGATCGTTAATGAAATTAGGTTTTGAAGAGGGCGCAGTATCACTCTTGACTTGGTCAAACCAAGCATGGGATACAAATTTGCCATTGTGCCGACCATACATGCGTGTAGGCATGATGGTGTAGGCGCCTATACCCATTACCTCTCGAAAGTATGATCCGGGTCACCAATTCATCCTATGAAGTTGAGTGGTCGAGATCGATTTGTGACAGAAAACTAGTGCCGCAAGAGCCGCACGTCACGCCCACTTCAGGCACACGTTCCAAGACGACCAATCTTGGTCGGTCTTGGCCCACTGGCCTGGTGTGAAGGTGGTAGGCTGGTGTTCACGCCTATACCTGAATATCCCATAAAAACGTGATCTGAGCCATCCAAATCGTCCGGCGAAGTTGAGCGGTCGAGATCAGTTTGTGGTTTGGGAGGTGTGACCACGCTAGTTTGGGCGTACGTTTTGGATTAACCAGGCATGATATGCCTTGGCCGATCGGGTGAGGGAATAGATGGGTCCACGGTGGTCATGCTGGTATGACCGGACCTGCTTAATCTAATCTTGGACCCTCCATTCGTGCCGGAGAAGATGGACGCTCGTGATGCTCAAAACCCTAATTCCGGGATTTCAAAGCCGTGCGTCACCCCTTGTTTGGGCGCACGAATTTGTTACGACCAAGCATGGTTGGTCTTGACCGGTTGGTCAAGTGTGTAGGCGGGCCCTCGGTGATTGTGTTGACATGCTCTGGGCCCTTTGAGTTTACATCTACACCCTCCATCTATACCTGCGAAGATGGATGGTTGAGACCATTTTGCGACACATGTAATATGCCGCAAACCCTAATTTAGGGTTTTCCGTCCATACCGCTTGGTATGAACGTTTTTTGGCAAGCTAGGCCAATGGCCGACCATGCGGGTCGGCAGTGGGTATTCCATACCGCTTGGGGGTGATGGAATTGATCCGGGTCATCCAATCATGCTCGTGGAGTTGGATGACCGCGATCATATCCGGACCGATACGGTCAGTCTGGATGCTCAATCGGGCTAGTATAACACACCGAGAGGGGCTCAATCGGGCTAGTATAACACACCGAGAGTCAGCCTGTACGGGTATTTCGTACATGGTTTCATTATAATGCTTGGAGGTTCGTGTTGCTCTGTAAGAGTAACACTCAGTCGTCATGTCACACCGATAATGAGTGGGGAAATACAAGGCTGATTGCGCATTAATTAATAATGCTAGAAATTCACAGGGTATATGGGATTGTTGCTACATGCTCCAACCTGGATGAATTTCGTGTATTCATAGAATGGGATTGTTGCCACATGCTCCATTCTTGGTGAATTAAGTGAGGGAGTATACAACACTTATTAATGGCTTTATCTTTTACAAGATGTCAGCGCATAGTTTTCTGGCTTTTACAATTTTAACCTTAAATGAAAATCCACCATCAACAATTAGATAACCATGGTAGGATATAAGCATTGTTGTGGAAACACATATATGTATAAGTCCTTATTCCTTGAACCAAAGTTTGCGAACTTTGTTGATCAAGAGAACCGGAATGGTGGCATGAGACAAGTCCGCGAACTGGCGGAAGTTCTCGACCCGAGAATTTCTGTTGGAGTTTGTGAACTCCTTCCGTGAACTTAAGTCCGCGAATCCAGTCCGCGAATTTGATTTGGTTATATCTAAAAACTATTGTTCTTGAACTCATGTTTAAATAAACTAAGGAATGCTGTTGTAAACCGTGGCTATAAAGTTCATGAACCGATTCGAGTGAATCAAATCGTTTTTGTTTCGATTGTGTCTTGTGTAGTTACATAAAGATCTAAGCAATTGAAAAACTCTCTAACTAGTTCATTTGAGTCATTTGGACTAGTTATGGTGAAGAAGAATATGGTTGATATGAAATTGCTCATATGGCTAACCTTTGGTTAACTATTGTTGAACCAACAAATGTACATGTTTGGGTACGGTTACACAAGCCTAGAAACGTGCATTTCATGTGTGTATAACAAGCTAAGTTTTCGATCTAACGGTTGAGAAATATTAGCTTGAATCTAATCAGGTTTTCATCTAACGGTGAATATTGAATGCTTTGTTACCAAGCTAACATTGATTGCAAACCCTGATTTGAAAGACTATATAAGGGAGAACTCTAGCAACTGGGAAACCTAATCCCCACACCTTACGTGTGATACTAGTTGTATAAGCTAGAGTCGATTCTCCTTTAACCTTGGGTTTTCTTCTCTAAACCAGGTTAACGACTTAAAGACTTCATTGGGATTGTGAAGAGATACCGATACTACTTTCTCGTAGTTGTGTGATCTGATCTTGCTGTTTCTATCGTACGATTACAATTGTAATAATTGGCTTGAGATTTCTATCTCCGATAGGCAAGATAAAAAGAAGTCACAAACATCTTCGTCTCATCGTTTGTGATTCCACAATACCTTTTTCGCTGCGTCGATTAAGATTATTGTGAGGTGATCGATAATACAAGGTTGTTCTTTGGGAATATAAGTCCAGGTTATCGATTGGTTCATATTCGCCTTGATTTATCAAAAGACGGAACAAAACTCGTAGGTATATTCGTGGGAGACAGATTTATCTATTACCGTAGACTTTTCTGTGTGATACATATTTGTTTATTAAAGTCTTCGACTTTGGTTCGTAGCAACTCTTAGTTGTGGGTGAGATCATCTAAGGGAATAAAGTACGTAGCATCCTGCTGGGATCAGAGACGTAGGAGCATAACTGTACCTTGGATCAGTGTGAGATTGGTTGGGGTTCAACTACAGTCCAGACTGAAGTTAATTTGGAGTAGGCTAGTGTCTGTTGCGGCTTAATACAGTGTGTGTTCAATCTGGACTAGGTCCCGGGGTTTTTCTGCATTTGCAGTTTCCTCGTTAACAAAATTCTGGTGTTTGTGTTATTTCTATTTCCGCATTATATTTGTTTATATGATTGAAATATCACAGGTTATGCGTTGTTTAATCAATTAGATTATCCGACCTTTTGGTTGTTGATTTAAATTGATTGAGACTTGGATATTGGTCTTTGGTACCATCTAAGTTATCTCTCTAGTATTTGATAAAGACTCGAAGATTTCTATTTGCTTGAGTATATATCAAATCGAGAGATTGAGATATAAACCCTTTGATATACTTTTTGTCTAGATTGAGTCTGACTGTCTAGTTGATTCTCTAGAAAGTATATTGGAGTTTGTCCATACAGATTGCTAAGCTAAATATTGTGTGTGGTTGTTGTACCCCCGCTTTTTCAATTGGTATCAGAGCAGGAAAACACGTTCAAGACCTTACAAGTCTGTGTTTGTAGCGATCCGACTCTATGGACAGAGGTGCTATCTCAATTAACGTACCACCAGTCTTCGATGGATCTAATTATTTATGGTGGAAAATTGTTATGCGAGCTTTTCTTCAAGCACGTGATATTCAATCATGGGTATTTGTTGTTAATGGCTATGATGCTCCCGTTGTGGCAGTAGGTGATGTAAACGTTCCCAAAAATATTGGTGAATACAGTCCTGCCAAGATACTTGCTGCAAAGGAAAATTCCGACGGTTTGAATGCCATTACCCAAAATCTTTAGCACCATGTGTCAAATTGCACTAAGTCTAAAGAAGCTTGGGATATATTAGTGAAAAGGAAGCCAGGCTTCAAAACCTTAATTCCGATTGGGAAAACCTTCGTATGGCAGATGAAGAAACATTTGATGAGTTTAATCACAAAGTGTCTGAAATTGTTAATGCATCTTTGCATTGGGTAAGACTATTCCTGAAAAGGACATTGTGATGAAAATTCTCAGATCGCTGCCATCTAGATACGACTCTAAGAAGCATGCCATCGTTGAGGGAAATAACCTAGATAATCTCTCTAGAAATACGCTGGTTGGGAAGCTTAAGATCTTTGATCACGAACATTCATCCAAATCTAAGGATGTTGCGTTCAAAGCACTAAAGGACACCAAATTACTTGATAAAAGTAAAAAAGTGTATATCTCTGAAGATGATCACTCTGAGACAGATTCATCAGATGAAGATCTTGACAAGTCAGTCTCGATGATCACATGACAGTTTAGGGATCTTCTGTTGAAGAGAAGTAAACAGTTCTCCAGAGATAAGCCTAAAGCATCAGTCAAACCTCATAATCGTGTTCCTCCTAAAAATAGGGATACAGATGAAACTGATGACGAGGATATGCCTCAGTGCTTTAAGTGTAAAGGATTTGGTCATTTTTCAAACGAGTTCCCAAATCGTAGGAAATACAATGGGAACAAAGGTCTTGCTGCAACTCTTGATGAAATGTCTGACAGCTATGATTCTAATGAAGACGAGAAATCAAGTGTTGCACTTCTTGGTGAAAATATTGATTTTGATAATTGTAGTAATACATACAACAATCTTGATATTCTTTCAGAAGAAAACCCAACTAATCTGGAAGAAAAAGTTGACTCATTCTTTGGAAACTCTGTTTGTAATGTTTCAGGTTCCACCATGTGTCTAGCTGCGTGCACATCTCAGATGCCTGAATATTATCCAAGATTGACGTGTTCGTTTTGTTCTCAAAAGGGTCATGAACTATCAAAGTGTTACAAGTACAAACACCAATTGAGGCACGTCAACAAACTTCAACGAAGAGCAAATCGATTAGCACACAAGCTTAAAATCGCTCAGAGAAACGGCTGAGGTATGTAAGATTTTGTATTCGTCTAAGAAGTTAGTTTCCAAGGATAGACCAAGACCATTAGATAAGAAAGTATGGTCAAGTCGTTTTGATAGACAGAGGTCTGTAGATTCCTCACAAGAGGAAAATGGTGGACAAATTGTTGTTCACCGCAACGCAACTTAATTGTGTCGTTGTTGGAAATCTTGTCTCATGTGCCTGATCAAAAGAGACAATGATTTTGTACCTCTCAGGCTTTAGGAAACAAAAAATTTCTCTTCTTTTCTTAGTTTTTACTCTTTCCTGTCTGTCAACAAAAGAGAGGGTTATCATCGTCAGTTCTACTCTTTATAGGGTTGAGAATTGGACGTGTACGAACCTGTTAAAGGTTTCAAAACCCTACATTCTTTTTCCTTCCTTGAAACTCCTTTTTATCCCAAGACTACTTGTTGAGATTGTGATTTCCTCTCACAAACCCATACGCCTATGGATGCTCCAAGTATCATGTCTTCTGATGGAAATGATGTTAATATGATTGTTAAGCCATCAATCATGAAGGAAAAAGAGAAGTCTTTGTTAGCTCCGACATTGAAAAGAAAAAGAAGGAATGTGAGGAAGCCAAGAGCCATTCCTTCAAACTCTCAGAAGTTTTCTGATGTTATTGAAGTGTTGAAGGAGATGCGAAAGGAGATTCAACAAATAAAGGCTTT
Source organism: Papaver armeniacum (assembly GCA_023531295.1). Classification (NCBI taxonomy): domain Eukaryota; kingdom Viridiplantae; phylum Streptophyta; class Magnoliopsida; order Ranunculales; family Papaveraceae; genus Papaver; species Papaver armeniacum. The sequence goes on from JAJJWW010019443.1 coordinate 91,680, forward strand.
TGTGTATAAGACTCATGAGATTCATAAGGCCCTGGTTCGACATCATCATCCAAGAAGGTTCATTGATATAAACTCCTACCTTAATGAACCTTACGTCCCAATGGCTGTTGACGACAAGGATTTCGGGGACGATAAAGAATTCTTCAAAGGTCTTAACATCTAGTAAATCTTCTATTTTTCTTGTTTTGTTTAGAAGAATAACTAGAGTTTGGAATAGCCATTATTGTGATTACACATAGCTATGTCCAATGTTTTCATCTTCATGTTTTTAGGTTTACTTGTTTAAATTCTAAAATTATTTGGAAGATGATTTTTTCAGTATTAATCTTTATGGTTTTATATATTGCAATTATTATGGGATATGTGTTTTTGCGTCCGTGAACTGTTATTGTCCCATATCTCGTCAAAAGTAAAGTCTTTCGTATGTCGATATGCATGTATTGATAAAAGAATGAATGGACTTTTGACAAATACAAAAGTTAAGCCTATATTGTCAATTATTGATGGAAGATAGGTTAAAATCTTTTGTTTACAAGGATTATGTCTATTGTATGTCGTTATGCAAATAGTGATGGAAAATAGAATGAATCCTTGTGTATTCTGTAGTAATTGATCTTCCCTAATCCATATTTTATGTATTACTATGAGGCTCTATAATGTTTCTTATGTTGAGCACTAAAAGACCAAGTTGATTATTTTTATGATTACAAGAAAACATGCCATTAGCGACGAAATTCCTTGCGACGTTCTAATTTTCGTCGATATATATAATATGTAGCGACCTGCGATAATTTGGTCGCCAAATGATAGTTTTAGCGACCAGTCGAGAAAATTGTAGCTAAGATTGTAGCTAAATCATATAATCAGCGACCGAGTTTCATATCTTAGCTAAATCATATAAACAGCGACATAAATCGATAATATGGCCGAAAGTGTATTTTAGCGACAATATTGATGGTCGTCAAAAAGGAACTTTAGGGACGTAATAAAATTTGGTCGCCAATGATAGTTTTAGCGACCGGTCAAGAAAATTGTAGCTAAGATTGTCGCTAAATCATATAATCAGCGACAGAGTTTCATATCGTAGCTAAATCATATAAACAACGACGTAAATGAATAATATGACTGAAAGTGTATTTTAGCGACAATATTGATGGTCGTTAAAAGGGAACTTTAGGGACGTAATAAAATTTGGTCGCCAAATGATAGGTTTAGCGACTAGTCAAGAAAAATGTAGCTCACATTTATCGCTAAATCATAAAATCAGGGACCGAGTTTCATATCGTAGCTAAATCACATAAACAGCGACATAAAATCAATAATATGGATGAAAGTATATTTTAGCGACAATATCGATGGTCGTTAAAAGGGAACTTTAGGGACGTAATCAAATTTTTTCGCTGAATAGTTTGGTTCTAGCGATAAGTTAGTTTTGAGCAATGGATATATTCGGTTTTTTGACTTGGTGAAGGATTGATAATTACGATTCTCAAAATCCATTCTCATTATTCACCTTTGTAACTCAGATGTAGATTACTTGTCACAAAGGTCATGAAGCAGATTTTGATTCATAGAGATGATTGTTTAGGTTTTAAACAATACTCACCATACTTTTCCATCTATTATAAACAGACCTAAGACAATTTCTTTGTTGGAAAAATAGACCATCAAACTCTTGACCCTTCTTTTTAGAACAACTCCAACGGAGACTGGTATATTCGTTTGTTGGCTAATCCGCATGGATGGGCAAACTCGATTTCTGACAGCGTTGACTAATGTAACTAGTGTGATTGTTTTTTAAATAAACCATTTTAAGTTAAATAAGTTTGTTTTGTTAAGATAATCTTATAAATCTTGATAAATTCTGATAAATACACCCATTGTGTACGTATATGATATAGTTGTGTTTTGATTCTTCCGAAAAAGGGAGGTTTGATGCTTCTGAATCCATTATATTAATTCCACTTCCTACTTGCAGTATGATCTTTAAGATCCCTCTGTTGATGGTGGATTTTCGTTTAAGGTTAAATTTGTAAATAACCGGAAAACTCATGCGCTGACATCTTGTAAAAGATAAAGCCATTTATAAAGTGTTGGATACTCCCTCACTTAATTCACCAAGAATGGAGCATGTAGCAACAATCCCATTCTCGTGAATACATGAAATTCCTCCGAGGTTGGAGCATGTACCAACAATCCCTTCCCGTGAATTTCATATCGGCCTTGTATTTCCAGTACTCATTATCGGTGTGGCATGACGATCGAGTGTTACTCTTACTGAGTAACACGAACCTCCAAGCACTATAATGAAACCATGTACGAAATACCCGCACAAAGTTGATTCTCGGTGTGTTATACTAGCCCGAGCCCTCTCGGTGTGTTATACTAGCCCGATTGAGCCCCTCTCGGTGTGTTATACTAGCCCGATTGAGCATCCCAAGACCGACCATATCGGTCCGGATATGATTCGATCGCAGATCATCCAACTCCACAAGCATGATTGGATGACCCCGGATCAATTCCATCACCCCCAAGCGGTATGGAATACACACAGCCGACCCCGCATGGTCGACCATTGGCCTTCGCTTGCCAAGAAATCGTCCATACCAAGCATTATGGACGGAAAAACCCTAAATTAGGGTTTGCGGCATATTACATGTGCCGCAAAACGGTCTCAACCATCCATCTTCGCAGGTATAGATGGAGGGTGTAGATGTAGACTCAAAGGGCCCGGAGCATGTCGACACAATCACCATGTGACCGCCTACACACTTGACCAATCGGTCAAAACCAACCATGATTGGTCACAACAAATTCGTCCGCCTAAAAGAGCATGGTCGCACGGCTTTGAAAGCCAAAATTAGGGTTCAAGCCATCACGCGCGTCCATCATCTCCTAAGCACGAATGGAGGGTCACAGATTAGATTAAGCAGTCCGGTTATACCAGCATGACCACCGTGGGCCCATCTACCTCCTCATGCGGTCGGCCAAGGCATATCATGCCTGGTTAACCCCAAAACGCCCGTCAAACTTGTGTGGTTACACCTCCCAGATTGCAAACTAATCTTGACCACTCAACTTCACCGGACGAATTGAGTGGCTTAGATCACGTTTTCATGGGACGGTGAGACATGGGCGTGAACACCAGCCTACCACCTACACGCTAGAGTGATCGACCAAGACCGACCAAGGACGGTTGTCTTGGAACGTGTGCGGGAATATCACGCGGTTACCAATTCCTTTGCGGTAAGAGATTTCTGCCGCAAACCGATCTCGACCACTCCTCTTTGCCGGTCAAATTGAGTGGCCCAGATCGCGCTTTCATGAGGGAACGGAATACAGGTGCCTACACCATCATGCCGTCAACACGCATGTATGGTCGGTCCTCTCCAAAATCCTTCCCATGCTTGGTTTCGACCAAGCTGAAGAGTGATGCTTGCGCACCTCTTCAAAAACCCTAGTATTCATTAACGGTCGCAGATGAGTGTCTCAAACACCATCTCATCCGTTCAACTTCACCAGCTTGGTTATACAACCCTGGTCAGGAGTTATTTGGTTAGTGAGGCGTCATTACCCATCACTTTACCACACCACAATGCAGTACCTGCATAAAATACACACGATACTTCACAAGTATCGACTTTATGAATAACGCAGTTATTCAATTCAGCATTACATGCTATCTTTCGTGGATCCACGATCCACACATTCCGGACATCAATCATGTCACAAACTGGGGGATACATGCGGGGTATTGGTCTGGCGGTTTACGGCGTGCGCGTGCAACGCGCCATCACAAGAACGTGTTAGGAAGTCATGGACGGTTAGAGATGAACAGGAGAAGTGGGCAAGACTGGTCGACGCACAACTCCACTACTCCATCACTCCACTTCCTCCACTTCCCACGAGAGACGTGAATGAGGCTCAATGACTTGTATAAATAGGTTCTCCGCCCTATTTCAAAAAAACAACGCAAGTTCAGACGAGACAGAAAAACCAAGTGTTAATACAAATCGTATTCAAACACCCAGAGCCTGCTTGCATCAACCGCAAGCCAGCTCATCTTTCTGTTACAAGTCATAAGCAAGCCAACACCTTCACAATCTCAACACCTTCTTCGCTTCCCTCCCTAAGATCAACCCCATATCCTTCACTTTGTGACCGAAACAAGTCTGGAACGGCCATTTCTTGGTTTAGGCCGGACTTGCACAGATTGATCTCTCGAATCTACAAGCACTCACCGCGCAGTGCATTTGTTTAAAGGTTTAAATTCATTCCTCATCCACACCCCAAATTACCAAATTCTACAGGAGTAGTTTTCACCCATAAACAATTGGCGACCACAGTGGGAGATTAATCTCTCGGTCCGTAAAGTCAATTTCTCCAAAATTCAATTTCGTCAGTTCAAAAGGGTAGATCTTAGGATCAATTCAATCAAAAATTCATTATGGTGGAATTAAGGTCTGGGTCAGCAATCAATTCTGATGGAGCCGGTGTGGATAACAATCCTGGTGTTGAAGTACCTGTCAGTGGAGCTACCGTGGTCAACACATCTCGTGGAGCCGTCACTTCTACCACCAGCACCAGTGTAGCAGCAGATATTCCAGTAGGAATAACTCCTCCCATCACCAGAGCCAGAGCAGCCGCAAATCCCGGCATCTCCTCAAGTGTAACGCCTCTAGTAGTCACCAGAGCAGCAACTTTCACTCCCCCATCAGGACGAGGAGCCGGAGGCGCAAGAGGAGGACCATCGTCCATTACCATTTCAGACTTGATGGAGAAACAGGAAGTTCTTGCCAGGACTCAAACAGACATGGCCGCAACCCAGAAAGAGGTACTCACTTTCCTCAAGACCTTGACTGAACGATTGCCGCAGGATTCATGTCGATCTTTGGAGACAACAAGAGATGCCTTCAATTCACCCGGAGCAAGCGTTTCCACTCGGACCCACATGAGTGAGGGAGTTCGTGCTGCTCCTGAATGCTCGAGGGAAAGGGACCAGCCACCCAACTTCATCACACGTGAGGATCTGGAACGACTCCTCCAGAGCCGAAGCAAAGGAAATCTGACTGATGCGCACCAACACCAACCGCCATACCCTCAAGATATGCAGCGAATCCCTCTTCCAAGAGGTTACACCTCTCCCCAGTTCTCCCTCTACGACGGCACTGGTAATGCTCGTGAGCACATTTCTCGATTCTTGGAAGCCTTGGGGGAACATGAATACAATCATGTTTACGCCTAAAAGAATTCTCAAAATCACTTACGGGGAGGGCATACACCTGGTACAATAACATTGCGCCTAACAAAGCATATCCAATTGGAGCGAGATGGTCGGTGCTTTCTACAGAAGTATTTCTTCGTGTCCGAACAAATCACGTTTCAGACACTGGGAAGAATTCTCCAGTGAACAATGAGCATCCCAACGACTTCGTTAAAAGATTCGGGACCCAAACACCGGATTGTCACGACCCAAATGTCACCGAACGGCAATTGGTGGAATCATGCATCAATGGGATGATACCCATATACCGCGCTCTGTTAGAGAATCTGGGCTTTCAAACGTTCTCTGAACTCCACGAAGCTGCAAAACGCTCAGCAACAACTGCACCGGCGCTGCTAGAAAGAACCAGAGTTGTTCGGAGTGAAGATTCCCGTGAAAGTTGGGGAAGCAGGCGACTCACGAACAAGCAATACAACACCGGTCCTTCCGTAAGCGTGGTGGGCGGAGGAGAGAAAAGGAAAGCTTCAGTGACGGAGCCACAAACAAAGCGAATATTCCCGGCGCACAAGACTCCGTCTCGAAAAGGAACAGACAAAACTCCTGCACAAAACACTAAAGACACAGGTTTTCCTTTTCCCATGAATGAAGTGATAGAGCTCTTGGAAGCGTGGGTTCAAGACGACGCCGTAAAGCTACCCCCTATCAGGCGTCCTCCGACCGAGGAAGAAATGGAAGATCCCAGAGCATTGTTGCTACCGCAGTTCGTCCATCATCCAACCAAAGATTGTAACAAAGTTGAAACAAATATTCGGGGAAAAGGTAGAGATGGCGAGCTCCGGCTTGGAAACGAAGGTGTTCACAGAGACCCTCTACCTATCAGGAACTACATGATTTCTGGGGATTCTGTTCGCAAGACCGTGCAATCTATGATGGAGCACATATGTGAAATCTTGTACTTCTCCAAGCGACAACGTCAAGACATATTTGCGGCCCTCAACCACGTTGTGTCAGGTAGGCGGCTGCATCCAGCAGCGGTCCAGGAACCCCAGTCTTTTCTGAAGGACACGAGCATTGGAAACTGGGGACTTCTAACTGTCACTCGTTTGAGAAACGTTGAGTTCGACAACGTGTTGATTGATACGGCTTCCGAATTTAATATCATTACTGTCAAGACCTTGAGAGCGGCAAAGATTCCTAAGCAGGAAGCTACTCGTCACCCAACTGTGATTGAAGATTCGGCAGGAGAGCTCAGAGATACATATGGATACATCGATCTTGAAGTCAAATTGGGTGATGCCTCGACACAAGCAAAGTTCTACATAGTCAAAAATCATCCCAACTACGACATGATCCTAGGGAGCTCTTGGATGCATGATAACAAAGCCATACTGGAAGTCCGTCCTCTACCGGTTTCGACACCAGAAAGAATCTCCAACACGCCTTCTGGATCTCCGGGCTGTCTGCTGCCGCACCAGCAACTTGCCAATATGACACAACTTCCCGGAGAAAGCCTGTCGGCATACATTAAAAGGTTCCGATCTCAAGTAAGTCTCATCACGCAACTCTCTTTGCAACCTACCGCTCCTCATTCTGACAAGTCCTGGGGACTGGCTCCAATCAACAAACCAACCCCGGCTAAGAGATGTGAATGGGAGGCCGCCCCTTTCAAGCGTTTTATCAAGAGCGTGGAAGCTGTTTTGGTCAAAGACGACAAAGCTAAAGTCCAAGTATCTGCACGACCAAACCCATTTGGAATTGGAGACTTGGTGACAAAGATGACTGCGTTCAATGTTGGAAGTGTGACGGTGAAGATGACTACTCCACCTGACTCACCCACCGAAAGAGAAGATGAACCATACCTGGTAGCAGATGTTATCTTAGGCGGCTACTACAAGCTCATCAACGCTGATAAACTGGAGGGCATAACAATTCACTCACGATGGCTCAAACCCCACCGAACTTAAGATCTTTGTCTTTGCCACTTCACAAAGATCCCGTACACCTTAAAACGCTGTGCTATTTTTTCCAGCGTATTTCCTTTTACAATTCCATATCATATTTGTAATTCCTCCAGAAAATGATTGCAATACTTGCATTCATAGTTAGGGTTTCAATTTCCAATTTTCAATTTTCAATTGAAGCATTATTTTCATCTGAGAACCTCTTTACTCCTAAAAAACACAAATTCCTGAGTCAGCTTAAATCAGTCCACTGGAGCAAGAAAGGAAACCCTAAGCAAACATCTCACGGGAAGAAGGAAACAGAACGTGTGCGGAAAATGATTTGAGCCATCTGCCCAAACAAAGCCGGGAAGATATTGCATCACAGTCCGTGGATATTCCATTATAGTATAACTTCTTTTATCACTAAGGATTACATGTGAAGGCGCTCCTTGCGCCCGAGAAGGTTCTGTTGCGATCTTGGCAAAGGATTGTAAAGGAAAACTTTATTCAAATAATCGGAGGAAGAAAAACCTTGAACTCAGCCGCCACCGAGTACAAGGAAGATGTTCGAGCATGTAGAATATACTTGGAAAGAAAAACAAAATAAAAGAGGTTTTAATCATCAAGAGGGCCGGCCTCGCCAACACCACCGTTGGTTTCTTCTCCATCACCTCGTCGATGCACCTCCTCCGGATCTCCCTCAACTTCTACATCGGGCATCCCCAGCAGCAGCAGCAGCAGCGCACTCCATCCCAACATCTTGACGGGGAGCATCAAAGGGCATAGCAACACCGGGGCCACGCAAATTGCCTTCGAATGTTCGGGTTCGTCCGTATCGAGAATCAAGGATTATCACGCCGTCTCTGGATCGGGTAATCACACTTGTCTTCATTCGGTGGTCGTTTATGCTCGACTCTCCGCCTCTTCAACCGCGCTGCAAATCTCTCCGCCCTTGCGCTTACTAGCGTCTGCAACGTTTCCTCGCGCCTCCACCGTTCCTCCATGTCAATTGCAGCTGAAAGTGCACAAATACGACCTCGACAATGCGAAGATGGGAGATAGGCATCCCCTGTATAGCGCGGCCGACTTCGCGAAGTGGGAGATCGATCTTAGCCATTACTTCTTCGTGTGCATGGCTCTCGGGCTTGTCAACTTCAAAACTTCTTTCTGGGGAAGCAACAGAATGATTGTCAACTTCAAAACTTCTTTCTGGTGGATTTTCGTTTAAGGTTAAATTTGTAAATAACCGGAAAACTCATGCGCTGACATCTTGTAAAAGATAAAGCCATTTATAAAGTGTTGGATACTCCCTCACTTAATTCACCAAGAATGGAGCATGTAGCAACAATCCCATTCTATGAATACATGAAATTCCTCCAGGTTGGAGCATGTAGCAACAATCCCTTCCCGTGAATTTCATATCAGCCTTGTATTTCCAAGTACTCATTATCGGTGTGGCATGACGATCGAGTGTTACTCTTACGAGTAACACAAACCTCCAAGCACTATAATGAAACCATGTACGAAATACCCGTACAAAGTTGATTCTCGGTGTGTTATACTAGCCCGAGCCCTCTCGGTGTGTTATACTAGCCCGATTGAGCCCCTCTCGGTGTGTTATACTAGCCCGATTGAGCCTCTCGGTGTGTTATACTAGCCCGATTGAGCATCCGGCAGACTCGACCATATCGGGCCCGGATATGATTCGATCGCAGTCATCCAACTCCACAAGCATGATTGGATGACCCCGCATCAATTCCATCACCCCCAAGCGGGTATGGAATACACCACGACCGACCGCATGGTCGACCATTGGCCTTCGCTTGCCAAGAAATTGTCCATACCAAGCATTATGGACGGAAAACCCTAAATTAGGGTTTTGCGGCATATTACATGTGCCGCAAAACGGTCTCAACCATCCATCTTCGCAGGTATAGATGGAGGGTGTAGATGTAGACTCAAAGGGCCCGGATCATGTCGACACAATCACCATGTGACCGCCTACACACTTGACCAATCGGTCAAAACCAACCATGATTGGTCACAACAAATTCGTCCGCCTAAAAGAGCATGGTCGCACGGCTTTGAAAGCCAAAATTAGGGTTCAAGCCATCACGCGCGTCCATCTTCTCCGCACGAATGGAGGGTCACAGACAGATTAGATTAAGCAGAGTCCGGTTATACCAAAGCATGACCACCGTGGGCCCATCTACCTCCTCATGCGGTCGGCCAAGGCATATCATGCCCGGTTAACCCCAAAACGCCCGTCAAACTTGTGTGGTTACACCTCCCAGATTGCAAACTAATCTTGACCACTCAACTTCACCGGACGAATTGAGTGGCTTAGATCACGTTTTCATGGGACGGTGAGACATGGGCGTGAACACCAGCCTACCACCTACACGCTAGAGTGACCGACCAAGACCGACCAAGGACGGTTGTCTTGGAACGTGTGCGGGAATATCACGCGGTTACCAATTCCTTTGCGGTAAGAGATTTCTGCCGCAAACCGATCTCGACCACTCCTCTTTGCCGGTCAAATTGAGTGGCCCAGATCGCGCTTTCATGAGGGAACGGAATACAGGCGCCTACACCATCATGCCGTCAACACGCATGTATGGTCGGTCCTCTCCAAAATCCTTCCCATGCTTGGTTTCGACCAAGCTGAAGAGTGATGCTTGCACACCTCTTCAAAAACCCTAGTATTCATTAACGGTCGCAGATGAGTGTCTCAAACACCATCTCATCCGTTCAACTTCACCAGCTTGGTTATACAACCCTGGTCAGGAGTTATTTGGTTAGTGAGGCGTCATTACCCATCACTTTACCACACCACAATGCAACGACTCTGCATAAAATACACACGATACTTCACAAGTATCGACTTTCTCGAATAACGCAGATTATTCAATTCAGCATTACATGCTATCTTTCGTGGATCCACGATCCACACATTCCGACATCAATCATGTCACAAACTGGGGGATACATACGGGGTATTGGTCTCGGCGGTTTACGGCGTGCAGCGTGCAACGCGCCATCACAAGAATGTGTTAGGAAGTCATGGACGGTTAGAGATGAACAGGAGAAGTGGGCAAGACCGGGTCGACGCACAACTCCACTACTCCATCACTCCACTTCCTCCACTTCCCACGAGAGACGTGAATGAGGCTCACAATGACTTGTATAAATAGGTTCTCCGCCCTATTTCAAAAAAAAACAACGCAAGTTCGGACGAGACAGAAAAACCAAGTGTTAATACAAATCGTATTCAAACACCCAGAGCCGCTTGCATCAACCGCAAGCCGCTCATCTTTCATTACAAGTCATAAGCAAGCCAACACCTTCACAATCTCAACACCTTCTTCGCTTCCCTCCCTAAGATCAACCCCATCTCCTTCACTTTGTGACCGAAACAAGTCCGGGAACGGCCATTTCTTGGTTTAGGCCGGACTTGCACGAGATTGATCTCTCGAATCTACAAGCACTCACCGCGCAGTGCATTTGTTTAAAGGTTTAAATTCATTCCTCATCCACACCCCAAATTACCAAATTCTACAGGAGTAGTTTTCACCCATAAACACCCTCAAAAATCCATTCAGATTCGTTCTCGACTAGGTATCAGTGGGAAGATCAAGATCAAGGAGTTAACTAAGTCTCAGATAGGGCAAATTGAAGAAATCAAGTATTAACAAAATCACGTATCATTTTTGTTTTGGCCTAGGCTCTTCCCATCATGGGTTGAGGCTCATCCCAACCATGCCGATCATGAAAAGTTTATTCGCTCATCCCCAAGTTAAGTCCATCGAACCATCTTGAAACTGGATGGGAAAATACTCAAATTTGAGCCTTTTGTCATCATGTTTGTCATTCACACTGTGGGTAGAAATGGAAAATTTTCCTATCCCACTAGACTTGCTCTCGATATCACAATCTTTAGTTTAACAAAACTCTCTCTCGCTTAATTTTATTTGCAGTGACTCAGTCAGTAATGGATACAGAAAAGCCAATTTAGTTAAGCCAGGTCCGAATACGTATGCTTGTACTAGTGGTTCAGTTGGTCATGATATATGATGCTGGATAAGTGACTATGTGCTTTTCCCAACTAAAATTGTCATATAAATCATGTCCAATGTTTATTTTATTTAAATCTTGGGATAAAAATCCGGGGTTGCTAATAAGAGGTGTCTGTTTAGTAACTAGGAGATTAGGTACTAGGAGTATACCGACTTCCACCTTAGACAAGACAAAAGATGTTCTGTCTTAAACGATCTCATTCTTGGGTAATTATGTTGACTTTGAAAAGACGAGGGTACCCAAATACACCACAATCTTTTTGTTTCAACCTATAAGTCCTCTACAGAAAGTGATCTTCTATGGACAGAGTCGAGACAATACAACTAATCGGTTCATACTTTGTGTGATTGTCTATGGATACGAGATCGAGACAATACGTTTACCAAAATGTGATACTCGATAATGGGTTCATACTAACCAAACTCTATAGGATCACTTTCAAGTATATCAGAGTTAACGTATATGTGTATTTTAATTTTAATTATAATAAAAAATTATAATTGCGCAAATAGAAAATTAAAAGACACAGCAAGATTTTGTTAATGAGGAAAACTGCAAGTGCAGAAAAATCCCGGGACCTAGTCCAGAATTAATACTCTCAGAATCAAGTCGCTATACAAAATCTACACCAACATCATATAGTTGAGACCAAGCAACTACCCCTAGTTCACTTAGTTTCCTCAGTATCCCTGCGCTTCCGACTTCGAAGGTCACGCACTGGTACAATTCCTTTGGATCGTATTCCAAACAGTAAAGGAACAACAAATCTGTTTGGTAACAACTATATTGATTCTTTCAAGATAAAGATATCTCATGTCATACGCAAAGGCTCTTTCGTTTAATCTAATAAACTCCTTTTCCTGGTTAGATCAATCTATCCAATAACTACCAAAGCAGTTAAGTTTAGATTCGCAATCAATCAGTGTAAATCTCAATGAGAAACTATAAAGCGATGCACATCTCATGCAACTAATCAATTGAATAAATCCGATTCTAAAATATGACAACCAAACTTGACTTACCAACGCTTGGTGAGTTCAACCGAGCTATGCTCTAACAAACTTGGAAATTTTGCATTCACCAGCCTCCTAACTAAGAAATTGTTCAAAATTGAATTTATAATGGTCATATATTATGATTACCAAGTTTTGTCAATCGTTAACGATAAAACACTTAGTTTTGATTCCTTCATCTAACTTAGCCCCCAAACAAGCCTTCGCTTCTACATTTAGTGGATTATCTTTCCCCACCATTCAATCCATAGTTCTTTATCCTTTAACCAAGACCGCTTCTACATGTGAGTCTCAAAATCTCATTTTGAAGAGAGTGGAGGTTCGAGTCCTCTTCAAGCCATACTATTTAGAAATCTCAGATAGAATATATATTGATACACCGAATATCTATTAATACGAAGTAGTCCGGCGACCCCTACGATCCGAGTCTGAGCTGTTGGCATTGGAATAAGTCTGAGCTATTGGCATTGAAAATTAAAAACGGTTTTAAAGATGGTTTTGACCGAAGAATCCTCCAATAAGGAGGGCCGGAATGTGCACCCAGGTTTTAGAGGGGTGCACAAATTTGGACTTTTTTTTTTTTTTTTGAGGGGTGCACAAAGTTGGACTCACTTATTTGGCTGGGGCAAACTTTTATCAAAATTGATATATGTATCTAGGTTGACCAGAAAATGATACTAGTATTTCATTATGAAAAAAAAAACGATTTTTAAATTTTAAAAAATAAATAAATTGCTTGAAAAACGTATATATACCCCCTAGACCTATGACACCTGTTAGCAAAAAAGGAACCAAAATAGGACATGTATATTTCGTTTGGTCTTTAGACCAACACGTGTTTTTATTATTTATTTTTCTTTTAAATTCTTTCCTTAACGGACAGAGCTAAGACTAAGAAGAAGCTCAACAGTTTGAGTTAAACAGCTCGATTGAACCTCCTTGGTTAGGTTAGGACATATAGATATCCCGATTTCCTTCTCCACCTTTCTAATACATTGATTTCCTTCGATTTCTCCTAGTTCAGATCTTTTCTTTGCCTGAATTTCTTGAATCGAAGAAATCTGATCTTCCTTCTATACGATTTGTGGATTTAGAAAATTTAATATTAGTTGCACTGTTACAAATTCTAGATTCGGAGGAAATCGGTTTTGGGTGATGGCGGATTTTATGGTTATTGACGTGTTACGGATTGAGGAGGATCTGATGGTGAAGAACAAATTGAAAACAAATATGGTTTCTTTAGAGAATGTTAGTGTACCAGAGAGGGAAAGTAAGATTAATGAGTTAAGGGAAGAAATTAACCGTTTGTATAAGTATATTAAGGAGGGATTATTGATAGGAAATTTTTGAATTTTGATAAAAAAAGATGGTTTTGGGGGAGTTTTCTTTGATTGAAGGGAGCTGAGTACGTTTTCCCAACTAGTCAATGAATAGATTTATGAGGAATTGAAGACTACAAATGGGATTGGTAATGTGTTGCTCATGCGTTGTAGGGCGAGAGTGGTATGAATTGACCCAGGTAAATCGTTAATTTGAAATATGTTTGAGCAGGTCCTAGATATTGTTTTTGTGGTTTATGCCAATTTAGATGTGAAATTTTAGTTTGATTGTGTTCGGGCTTTTATTTCTCATTAGAGGTTCAATTAATATTGTTTGCCTAGTGTCTCACAATCTTTTGGTTCCAAAATACTCTAAAAGGATGTGATAAAAAATCATTGATATGTGTTAGGCCCAGTGACGGAGCTGTGTATACATCAGGGGTGGCTCCCGCCTCCCCTGAAGTTTTGAAAATCTTCACAAGTGGTCGTCAAACCCCTTAGTTTTGATTTTTGTTAAAGGGAGAGCAAAAATGGATCCGAGGAGAGCGAAAATCGTAGTTGACTCACTAAATAGGTCGATTCCTATAATGAGTTTTGACTCGGGCAAATTTACCCTCCACACGCTCCCTTCACATGCTTGCAGACCAAGCTTAACTCCAAGCTCCAAACCAGTCAAACGCTTCTTTCTTCTTACTTCTTCTTCCATAAAGTGGAAATCTATATTTTATCATAAGCTTAATCCATGTTATGTGGTGATCATTAAAAACCAACATCCAAAGCCAGTTATGCAGTGACCATTGATCAATAGTCGAGCCAAAAAAGTTTGAAGTATTTGCAACCATCACTACACAGAGAATGACCGAAAAGAAAAGAATAAATAACTAGTCTAATGAGACAAGCGATTAAATGAAATGTATATTAATTGAAACTAATATAAGAGTAGCCATTGGATCCCTTGAACAAGGTATACATAACTATTAGTTGAAATCATATTCATCTCATGCACGTTTCTTTTGTTCCCACCATATGTTCGTGTGTTTCAATTCTTTTAACAAATCGACACCCAATATTTCCTCGTACATGACCTTGTGTTGTTATATATTTCCTAGCATTACTTCTGGGGTTTAGGGTTTAATGGTGTTTTTAGTTGTCGGTGATGATAAACATTCTGATTTTATTCCGTTGAATCTCCGTTACAAAAATTATACATTAGGTTAATAAACACGGTTAGGATAAAGGGCATATTGGACAAAAAAACTCAAAAATGAACTCAGTTTACAAATCGGCCTAATTAGTGAGTCAACTACGATTTTCGCTCTCCTCGGATCCGTTTTTGCTCTCCCTTTAACAAAAATCTTAGTTTTAGGGAAAAAATATAATACTACCCCCTAAAATAATTTGTAAATCTAATATCAGTCCCCCCAATGTAAATCTTAGATTTATTAAGGATGATTTAGAAATACTAATTTAAGTTTATTAAGGTTTTATACAAACACGTGAGGAGTGGGATTTCTTTTTGTACGTTTTAGTTTGACTTTTCTTAGTCTAAACATGTATTTACGGCTTACTAAACACATGTTTCCTTTTATAGTTTATCTGCTTCAGAAAGAATCTGAGATACGTTTTGATACAGTGAATTATAAGTGTCAATTTATTTTATTTTTTATTCAGAGAAAAGAATATTGAGAAAGAAAGTGAACAAGTAAACTTCTTATTTCTAGCAAATTTTTCATTTTTGTCTGAGGCGATGAGAAAGTGATTGTAGTGAAGGAATTTTTTTTACTTCTTTTTATCAATTTGGTTTTCAAATAATTGAGTGTAAATTTTAAATTGTAGGCTAGATTTTTGTCTTTCATGAATCATATCATATTTAGCATCTAGGGTTGTCTGATTTGGGTCTTAGATACGATTGAATTGAATGTAATTTTCAATCTATAAATTTTGGACTAGTCACTAGATTTTTTTGTTTCATATTTAAAATTAAAATCTAGGGTTGTTTGTTTATCTGGATTGATTAATTACTGGTAGGAGCTTAAAAGTGTTTTCCTACGTGTAAACTGCAAGTGCACAGTGCCAGTGGAAGCAAGGGAAAGTACAGGTCGATCCTCAGGGAATTTGTGTGTGTAATGTTGATCTAAAGGCTTCCTAACTGATTTCTAAAGAAGTGACAGAGTTGTAATGCAATTGTGAACTGATTTTGGTGTCGATACGACTGAGTTGGAGTTGTGACTCTAAACTAAGGCAGTAAATAATCAAAAGAAGTTGTAGATTATTGGTTGAGTGGTACCAGGGTGATTAAATCCACCCTCTGATCTTATATTAATGCAATACAAATTTTCACTTTGTTCTTAGGCCTTCCCTTGAAGGTCTTAATTGGATAATTGATGAACTAAGTCTCCTTACCTACCCCTAGTATCACTGGTCTTATTATAGTACCAGTGATCACAAGTAAATTCAGTTTATTAGCTAACTATTTTCCTAAGCAATACACACACTGAGAACAAGTTGATAATCTAATTGCTTCATATCAAATCAAAGGGATTCATTTACACCCTAGTTTAAAAGACTTAGAACATCATGCAAAGAGTATGCTTCAAAAAAAAAAATCATGCAAAGAGTAAAATGAACTTGAAATTAAATTCTAAAACTAAACCCTAAAACTCTGACTGACCTCCTCTCTCACATGAAAACAACAATTTATAACTCACAAACACTCAAAAATAGCAATTGACACACACCCAAACCTCTATCCTCTGTGAATTCGGCTCTGGTCGCTCTGCATGTGCTGTTGGAGGAAACCCTAACTCTGATTATCTCTAACTTAGCTTCTCGGGTAAAGGGGGAAGCTATGTGAGAGATAACCAAGGCTAGGAGCGGCGAAGCAGGGTTGTTGCAGTGGTTGTTGGTGGCTGGTACGGGTGGTGGTGAAGTCGGCTCTGCAAATTTGGTCGGGGAAGAAGAGAGGGATGGAGCTCTCTGAGTTTTGTCGGGGAGAAAGAAAAGAAAGAGAAAGAGAAGATGGGGCTGGTCGATGGAGGATGATATAGGTGGCTGCGGTGTGAAACAGGTGTATCGATTGATGATGGGAAGGACGGAGCGAGCGTTGGATGTGGTAATAGCAATCTCAACGGCTCAGGGTGAGCGGGTTCGGATCCGGGCCATGGGCCGGGTCTTGGATAGCTCGGGACCATGTCCTGTGAGTGGGTTGCTCCGTGTTGGGTTGCAATCGATGTACGCGCGGGCTTTGGCTTTCTGTTCCATAGACGCTCGCCTCCAATTTTCTGCTCTTTTGGCTCCTCAATTTCTCCGAACTTTATTTACTACCTAAAAACACAAAAATTAATTAGTACAAAAATTTATTCTTGAAAACAAAGAAAATACGAGAATGGGATAATATCTGATTTCTGAGCACAAAAGATGAGTTAAATGCCAATAAATAGATGTAGAAATATGCAATATTTGGCACTCATCAAATACCCCCAAACCTGAATTTTACTTGTCCTCAAGTGAAACAGAAATTAGGAAATCCTAACTATACCACTGTCGCGGGTCTCTCGAATGCATTTAGCGTATGCACTAAGCCTTTAAACCCCTAGGTGTCCCTAGTGGACGAGTTGTAGTCTCGTGAGGGTTTACCAGAGGTGTACCCACAAAACCTTCTCCAACTTCAGAGTGTAAAAGAGTCTCAAGCATCCAAGGAGCTATGAGGACATAGAGTTTCTGCATGCTAGTAACAAGAAGTTAGAACTACCAAAGAACGCATTCTCATCCTTAAGTGCTGAGCGAGAAGTAACCATACCATATGAAAGAATTCGGATTCGATTGTGATCATAAGCCTCGACTTCTGCCTCACCATTAGGGTTTTATGATAATTGCACTCAAAAGATCGCTTTTTAGTCTCTCATGTGTGCAGGAAGGAATAAAGAGAGAAATCCTGCACACGTTGAAGGTAAGAAGGATAACCTTCCGAAATAATTTCTGGAGACTCCACAGAAGTGTGGACAAAAAGAATCTTTTATGATGATCTCTAAGAAAGGAAATCAACCATTAGCAAGGATGGGAGTACTCACTTACCTTCTCACCCGATCGGCAATTAATATCACTCTCTCAGCATTTATAGAAACGTCTTCAATTCGGTCTTCGGTCTTCAATAGCTGATGATGAACTTCTGAACTTCACAAAAACTTGACAATATTTTTTTTTTTTTTTTTTTTTGAACTTACATGAAATGAAAATAACAATAAAACAATAAAACTTGTATTGTCTTGATTTCATAAACTTCACTAATTCTCATCCTATTTTCTTTTCTTTTCTTTGTTGCACGTGAACCTTGGACTTTTTCAAGTTTTCTTCAAATATTCTGATGATGCTCTGCTTGCTGACGATGATGTGTTTCTATGAATCTGTTGATTGAGAGGGAGAGAGTGATGCTAACTGCAAATCGATATTTAGAAGGAGTTTTCATCTTTAGACGTCACCCTCATGATTGAAAAAATTAGCACTCAAGAGATCAAAAATAGTGCTGAAAGTGGTGCGAAGTTGGGTAGCTCACCATTCCTACCCGGAATTGACGTACGGTGACACACACTCTAACAGCTTTTCTAGAAAGTCACAAAAGTGAAGGTCGGTACCTCGCTTGATGTAAAATGGGTAGTCTCCACTATGGTTGATCACAATTCTACTACCGAATATCTAAACAAAGCACCTAATTCGCCCTCCCGGTATGGTTAAATCCAACTTTAACGCTCTAATCAACTAAGAAACCCGATTGTGTTCTCCAAAGTACTTCCAAGTTCCTGTTATTTCGGTTAGAATCTCTATGTAAACATAGCTAGAAGCATGCTAGTGACTCTAAAATCTCTAAAAGTTGGAGGTTTTTATGCAAGTATTTACAAAGAGTTTTGAAAATTTTTGATTTTTTTTGATTTTTTTTTTGATTTTTTTTTTGAAATAAAAGACTAAAAACTCTATATGCAAATGCAAGTGCACCCCCAAACCTAAATCAAACATTGTCCTCAATGTGTCAAAAGATAATAAGAATTCAAAAAGTCACATACCAAGAGAACTATGTTGAATAAAGAAAAGGGAAGAGATTACCGGATGTCGGCGAAAGCAAGGTTAGAGCTTCATTAGTGAAGGATAGAATCCAACATTCTCAGCTGAGATCATATCGGATTAGCACAATATATGCACAAGAAGACTCAACCGATTCAAGAAAAGAAAATTTAACAAGTCCTACTGGATTATATACAATGAAAATTCACCATACACCAACAATCTAAAGAGTTGAGGATCAACCCAAAAGACAATATGTACAAACATCAACAGCCTTACACAGATATAACATGAGAGTGCAGGAAAGATTGCATACGTGAACAAGTTACCCCCAAACCTAAACTTGTCAACAGATGTGTTCTTGAGCACAAAATCTTGCAATTTTAAAGGTACATCATGCAAAAGGTCTAACTCAAAATGAGTTTTGCTAAGAACAGGCAGATATACACATTCCAACTGTGGCTCCTTAAAAGTGTTATACTTTGATGCAAAATAGTCCAAGAGGACTTGGGAAGCACAAAGTTCTAGGCCTAAATTAGGCATTTTCAGAAAAGTTGGTTTTGCAATTTTGTTACAAACTACACCTAGGTTTGGTGGAGGAGTTTCAATCTGTGCCTTAGGAGAGAGATTAGGTACATCTAAGTTGTTTTCATGTATAAGATTATTTGCACCATTACACACTTTCATAGAGTCAGACAAAGGTAAATCATGCTCACTTGCATAGAACAATTCATCAATCTCCATGTCATAATCATCATTATCCACAAGCTTTGTGTCATGCATATGCAAATCAGAGGAAACATCATGCTGTAACCTAGGCATGGAATTAGACACATCAAAATTGTTTTCATGCATAGTATCATGGGTGTCAAAAATTTCAGCATTCCCTAAGTCACAAACAGTTGGTATATCATGCTCATTTTCACAGAACACTTGTTCAAACCCCAAATCAGCATCACATGTATGAATATTAGAAGAAGCATCATTCATAGGGTTCACAGAAGAGAAACTTAATGTCTCTGAACCTAAAGATTCCACTACATTTTCAAAGTACACATGCTCTTCATATTCATCATCATCATAATAACACTGCATTTCCCTATTCAAAATTGTAGCATTTCTAGTGCACTCATCTACCTCTAGATTAGGTTCATATTCAGTGTCATTTGCATGAATAGGAATAGAAACACATATCCTATCATGAACTTCCTTCCAGTCTTCATTTTGTAACTGAGTCAGATTCATTTGAATGTTCATAATGAGCTGTTCAATGGAAGGAGAATCTTCACTAGTGGGTGTGCATGCCTCATATGGATATTCATCATATGGTTGTGCACATGGTTCACTACACAAGGGAAACTCATACATGTTGCTATATGGATGATCATGCATTGCATTCAATTCAAACCTAGCATTGTTTTGCTCTATGAGGTTTTCTTCCACTGAGTGCATATACGAGGTCGGGGGAGTATAAAATTGTTCAACTCCCCACTGTGGTGATTGATACATGTGTGCATGATGATTAGGGTACATGCATTCAAGGTCAGGGCCCTGAGATGGCTCATAATACTCCCTAAAATCATTATGGTCTGTGGGGGGTTCATATTGTGGAGCATGCCCGTAAGCATGCTCTCTGATGGATTTGTTGCCATCCCCAGTTGCAGACCAAAATCCTGACATGATCTAGCAACTCAATGTGAACTCAAAAAGAAACATATCTTAGCACACATCAAGCATGTATAACCAATGATGTCTCAAAATAGGGAAGCTAAGCCCACAGGGGTGCTTGGTGTTGCTGCAAATGTGCATCCCAAGTTATGCAAAGCCCAGTTGTTAGCACAGCCCAGCTTGTGTGCAAAGCCTAGTTGTTATGCAAAGCCCAGCGCACAGTGGGCTTCAGTTTGGTTTATTGTGGGCTTCAGTTTGGTTTATGTGGGCTTTGGTTTATGTGGGCTTTGGTTTATGTGGGAGGTCTATGCACAGGTTGCTGGTGCCAGGTTATGTTCAGCCCAGTGGTTGGCACAGCCCAGTTGATGTGGGCTTCAAGTTTGTGCAGAGCCCAGTGATTGCACAGCTTAGTTTATGTGCAGAGCCTATGCACAAGTGTGACAGGTTGTGTGGGCTTCAGCCCAGGCTATGTGTATGGTTTGAGAATATGCACGGTCGTGAGCATTGTGCGAGATCGGGGAACTAGGGTCTATGACAATCAGAGTTCAGGGATTCAGAGATACATACTGACTCAGGCTTAGCACATCGAAACAATGAGTTCATCTAACAGAGATTTCACTCAAGTGCCACAGATTGAAACACAAAGATACCCTGGCAACTAGTTCAGAGTCAAGCACTAATGGCAATCAGCCAAGGCGGAGCAACAATCAACATGTCATGGCTCAGACAACCAAGCAATTCACACTTACAGGGGAGCAAGGTGAGATTCCCAGGCCAGAGAATGCACACAGAGTCAATCTCAATAAAATAGCAATTGTTACTCAAAATTTCACAGGGGTATGTGCATTGGAACCAAAGGTTGCAGGGATTTCACAATGGTCAGTGAGCACTAGTTCAGTGAGCATGCATGGTTATTAGTTTAAGGCAAAGCATCAATCCATTAATTCGGGCTATCAGGCAGCTATGCAATGCACAACTCAGGGGATCAAGGACTTTTTGCAGCACAGATTCAAAGAGTGATGGATGATGCTTAGCATGTGTTATGCAACGATCAGCAATAACTCAGATACAAAGTCTCAGCATTTTCAAAACAAACTTGACATGCCACAGAGGGTCAACAGGCTTGGTTGAGGTTTTTGGTTTTCACAGGTTATGCTCAGGTTGCACACAAGCACAGGATTTAGATTTACCACAGTCACTCAAGTGTCACAGATTAGTCAAAAATTCCAGAGATGGAGCAATATGCGGCAAAGTAACTGGTTCAACAGGCAATCAGTGAGGTAAGGCTTATGGGAATGGCAGCTAATTCACATATGCATATAGGTCAGCACACATTCATTCAGTTATCAGCAGTTCATGGCATTTCATTCAAGACAGAGCATCTAGTTTGAAAATATGATACCGTTGGTATGACCAGGTTTAGGTTTTCCACGGATTTCCTCCTTGTTCCTTCTCCTTGGTGTGTATTTCGGCTTTTCACGTACCTGGTTACTCAAGGGAGAAGATCAGTTCTTAGAAATGTACAGGTGAAGCAAAGGAATTCAAAGCCGAGAGTTACTGAACCACAGAATGCAACCAAATGTTCTCTAAACTGCAGATGCGGTATGCTGTTAATATGTTGAAAGAAGAATAGAATACTTTGAAAGTGAAAGCTACAAGATTATGCTTATGGATTGCAGAGAGAATAGAACAGAAACTTAGGCCACTTATGATTCAGCCAACTCAAGTGAACAAAATTCCAGAAGGATGCACAGGCAGCTGCGATGTGACAGACCAGAGTCACAGATTTGATGTTCCAGCACTCCAAGCACTGAAGTCTAACTGTTGGTTAAGCTCAAAACTGAGCACCAGGCATTAACCATTATGACCATGAATAACTAAATACAACTAAAATTTTCAAATTCCTATATGAATGCTTATGGATGCAAGTATGCAAATGGTTTATCGGTAATCTAATAAAACTAAAAACAGCAGCAACCTAAAAAAAATTACAACCTGAGCTCTAAACTTCCTACATATGTTAAATAAAATTAAAAGTTCAAAATGGTGCAAGTTACACTAATTACACTACAGGACAATGATGCATATACCTTAACTGAAACAAAACTATCAACTACAGAAAGTGATATGCAATGGAATGGGGTTAACTAAGATGCACTTAAGATGAACCAAATGCAAAATATATAAACAGATGGTTTACACTGAGCTACAACATGCCATTACACTAAAAAGTAACTAACCTACTGAAACAAAATGCTGGTATGAGAATGCAGCAAAACAGAATGCAAAAAGATCTTTAAAAGATGATACACAGATGCAAGTATCCTAACTGAAACACCATGCAAGAATGCAAATGAAAGCCTACAGCTAAAATGTTACAGAGCTAAGCTCTGAATGCACAGCAAACCACAGACGTAGTAATCCAATGAATCTGAGAAAAAAAAAAAAACAAGAAGAAAAACTTGCAAATACGCTGTGGAAACTTACAGAACTACTATACAAGAGACTGAAAAATTAAAGCTACTGCTAAACATTTATATACACAAACTAAAAATAGAAACCAGTAAAGATGACAATGGATCAACAGCGCACTACCAATTCCACGGCAGCGGCGCCAAAAACTTGGTAGGAGCTTAAAAGTGTTTTCCTACGTGTAAACTGCAAGTGCACAGTGCCAGTGGAAGCAAGGGCAAGTACAGGTCGATCCTCAGGGAATTTGTGTGTTTAATGTTGATCTAAAGGCTTCCTAACTGATTTCTAAAGAAGTGACAGAGTTGTAATGCAATTGTGAACTGATTTTGGTGTCGATACGACTGAGTTGGAGTTGTGACTCTAAACTAAGGCAGTAAATAATCAAAAGAAGTTGTAGATTATTGGTTGAGTGGTACCAGGGTGATTAAATCCACCCTCTGATCTTATATTAATGCAATACAAATTTTCACTTTGTTCTTAGGCCTTCCCTTGAAGGTCTTAATTGGATAATTGATGAACTAAGTCTCCTTACCTACCCCTAGTATCACTGGTCTTATTACAGTACCAGTGATCACAGGTAAATTCAGTTTATTAGCTAACTATTTTCCTAAGCAATACACACACTGAGAACAAGTTGATAATCTAATTGCTTCATATCAAATCAAAGGGCTTCATTTACACCCTAGTTTAAAAGACTTAGAACATCATGCAAAGAGTAAAATGAACTTGAAATTAAATTCTAAAACTAAACCCTAAAACTCTGACTGACCTCCTATCTCACATGAAAACAACAATTTATAACTCACAAACACTCAAAAATAGCAATTGACACACACCCAAACCTCTATCCTCTGTGAATTCGGCTCTGGTCGCTATGCATGTGCTGTTGGAGGAAACCCTAACTTTGATTATCTCTAACTTAGCTTCTCGGGTAAAGGGGGAAGCTATGTG
This sequence comes from Papaver armeniacum, assembly GCA_023531295.1. NCBI lineage: Eukaryota > Viridiplantae > Streptophyta > Magnoliopsida > Ranunculales > Papaveraceae > Papaver > Papaver armeniacum. Next base: position 115,402 of record JAJJWW010019443.1, read on the forward strand.
AGAGATAACCAAGGCTAGGAGCGGCGAAGCAGGGTTGTTGCAGTGGTTGTTGGTGGCTGGTACGGGTGGTGGTGAAGTCGGCTCTGCAAATTTGGTCGGGGAAGAAGAGAGGGATGGAGCTCTCTGAGTTTTGTCGGGGAGAAAGAAAAGAAAGAGAAATAGAAGATGGGGCTGGTCGATGGAGGATGATATAGGTGGTTGCGGTGTGAAACAGGTGCATCGATTGATGATGGGAAGGACGGAGCGAGCGTTGGATGTGGTGATAGCAATCTCAACGGCTCAGGGTGAACGGGTTCGGATCCGGGCCATGGGCCGGGTCTTGGATAGCTCGGGCCCATGTCCTGTGAGTGGGTTGCTCCGTGTTGGGTTGCAACTGATGTGCGCGCGGGCTTTGGCTTTCTGTTCCATAGACGCTCGCCTCCAATTTTCTGCTCTTTTGGCTCCTCAATTTCTCCGAACTTTATTTACTACCTAAAAACACAAAAATTAATTAGTACAAAAATTTATTCTTGAAAACAAAGAAAATACAGAATCTGGGATAATATCTGATTTCTGAGCACAAAAGATGAGTTAAATGCCAATAAATAGATGTAGAAATATGCAATATTTGGCACTCATCAATTACTCTTTGAATACAGTGAATTATAAGTTTGTATTATCACTGACTTACTCTCGCAGGCTTTGCAATACCAATCTCAAGATATATTGTAAATGCTATGGAACTTGTTTCGTCAACTAGAGCATTGCTTCAAAAGTTGACAGATGATGTGCCAGATAAACTAATCACTGAGGTAACCGTATTTTGTGTTGCTCGAAATATAGATATTCCGGATTTAAATGATAACTATGTTCCATTAGTTAGAGGAGTAGAAGCTCGTCATCATTCAAGTACTTTTATGATTATGCAACATTATCGTGTGGATATTTTTAATGCTGCTATAGATGCTCAGTTATAAGAACTAAATAGCAGATTCAGCGAAGAAGCAATGGAGTTACTTATCCTTAGTTCAGCTTTGGATCCCTGCGAAGGGAAAAATCCATTTATAAGCGATGATATTTGCAAATTGGTCGATAAATTTTATCCAAAGGACTTCACACAACAAGAGAAGTTACACTTGAGGATAAAATTTCAACATTATGAGCATAGCGTTGTTTTTCTGAAGAGTTCAAGTAATTGAAGAATATATCTAGTTTGTGTGAATGGTTGGTGAAGAATGGAAAATCGGTTACATATTCTCTTATACATCGTGTGATTAAACCTGTGCTTACCCTATCAGTTTCGACTGCAACGGCATAACGGGTTTCGACTATACTTCGCAGCAAAATGGGTACTGATGAACTCCTTGGAGACTCTTTGATTGTGCATATCAAAAAAAAAAAATTGCTAAAATGTTTAGCATGGACACGATTATTGAGGATTTTGAGAACATCGTGTAACATTTTGATCATTTTTAACTTATACAGCTTTGGTAAACATTTTGATAATTTTTAATTTAAATAGCTTTGGTTTAATTTTTCTATTTTGTAACAGTTTGTGTTTGTCCTCTTTAGCTTCGCCCCCCTTGTGAAAAAATCCTGGCTCCGTCCCTGGTTAGGCATGTTAAGTGATGGATCGTAACACTTTTTTGCATTGTTCTACTTTTTTTTTTTTTGTTGATAACAGTTAAGTCTTTTTCCTTGTTTTAAGGTAGTGGGAGTCTATCTTGGTTGAAATTTTCAATAAAAAGTGGAAACCGAATCCCTCCAATTCTTCAATTTTTTTTCTTCAATTCCCGACGCTATTTCTAATTTTTTTGTATTCCTAATATATCTCTCCACTCCTACTGTTCTCATAACTCCCCACTCATTATATCTTCCCTTAATTTATCTTTAACCACCTAGAATTTCTGCTTCCATTGGAGAGGGAATAAGATCTAGAAATAAGTAGTAATACTTTAACCATTTTTTCCCTTGTATTTTCTCTTTTTGTGGTTAAATCTTCACTCTAGGTTTGATCTGTTCCACTATGATCTCATTTTGTATCCTAATCATTTTCAGCCTCAAGCAATGGTTATGATTTTCTTTGTTGAACAATAATACCCGTTTGTTTTGTTGTTTATACAAACAAGTTCAGGTTTTTATGATCCTTTTGTAATGTTTAAAGTCTTTTTTACTTTCAAAATTTAAATAAGTTTAGGGTTTGTTTCGTTTTGTAACTCTCTGTCTATGATAGAAATCTGTGTAGGGTTGTGTTTTCAAAATGTGTCACTCTGATTGAAGAGAGATGAATTGTAGCTTGATTACAAATCGAGTTTATTCCTCTGGGCCTATGGGTTACTGTGTACTAATAATGATTTTGTTAAATAATATCAGGTTACATATGGCGCTTAGGAACCGACCTCGGAATGTTTCTACAAGAAGCTCTTCGGGGACCTTGACTACAACTGGAAACTCGGCTACAACTGGAAACTTGGCTGCAGCTAACACTAGCATTGGTATGAACATTATCAAATATTTGACATCTGTGATCATAGCATATTAGTTTTGCTTTTTGTTAATATTGTTCGTTAGTAACTACTTATATATTTTTTTGTAGAGCACACAAGTGGTGGACGTCCATCTTCACCGATGGATTGTTCAACTCATTATTCAACTCACCTTGAAGGTGAAGGCGAGATTTATTTATAGAAGAGTTAATTTTAGTATTTTACATGTTACAGTTGAATGTTATCTACACAAGAACTTATCAATGAATGTTATCCTGTAGTTTTACAGGAAGTGATGCTAATGTCTATCCTTTAACCACAAATACTGATGGTACATAATTTTTACTAAGTACTTGTATTTATTGAATAGGTTACTCAATGAATATTATACAGGCATCTATTTTTTTATAGGATCGACGAGGCATCGCGAACCTACAAGAGGTTTGGGGATTGACAAACATGTGGATCATTATGGAAGAATAACCATAATCATCGAAGAAGAAGATGGAAAACCCACTGATGAAAACGCGCAGAAACTTTCTAGTGAATGTGGATGTATAGTGCGCCAATTCGCTCCTTTACAAGTTCAGAAATGGAGCAAGATTCCAGTGAACGACATAAAAGCTTTGTTTCCCTACTTGTTGGTGAGTTATATTCGCATTCTATGAAGATTTTAACTTATTTTTCATTTTCTTCTTGGCTGCATAGAAAGAAATCTAGTAATTTATTTTTTTCTTGTTTTTATTCCATGTAGAACAAATTTGACATTGACATCTCTGCGCCACATATCTGTAAGTTCCTGAATCATAATATGGGCAGAAAGTATGCAGACTACAGACATGATCTTCACCTACAGTACCGAAAATCAAGATCACTAGCCAAAGCACAAGCAGAGTTCCCTAACCTCTCGGAAGAAGATTGGAATTATCTGTGTACTCAGCTTTTCAACACACCAGAATTTCAGGTATGATAGCTTTGATTAATTCCTTCAGTGTATATATAGTTGTTATTTTTTTGTTTGAATTTCTTTGTACTGTTAATTGATATTCCAGAGTCCAGACAGACTGGTTATGTAATCAGTAGTTCTGTCTAACTAAAGTCTGAGCATACTCTCTTTGGTAAGGCATAGTTGTGTTCTTTGGTTTGACATTTTTTTTAAATCTTCTAATTTGCAGAAATTATCTGCTCAGAATGCTCAAAGTCGGGCTTGTCTTCAATTTCTCCATCGGGGAGGATCTCGATCGTTAGTTTTGTGTAATTTTGCATTTTGTATCAGTTGAACCTTGAGGTTTTTATGCAAGTAGTAGTATAATAGCTGGGTGTAAAGGTGCAGGATTATTCTATATTTCATTTGAGCCTGTAGTTCTATATTGATTGAGAACTTGAAGCCTTGCTAGTTCTTGTCGTTGAATGCTCTGATGTGCTTTTATTTGAAATGGATTAGAAAAAGACCCCATCTAAACTACCACAACAACTGCAAGAGCCGTCACAAGAAGAACTGCAAGAACCAGCACAAGAACAACCAAAAGAACCACCAAAAAATAATCCAATCAAGTTATTCCATGAAAAACACTGGAGTGAGAAGAAAGGGTGGATTAATGAAATGGCGGATTCGAAATACGTACTTATCTACACTGAAAATCGATGAATTTGCAATTGAATATAATATGAAACTGATGGACTAACTATTATTGTAGTTGCAGGAAATCCTACACTACACCCCTCATAATATTTTGTAGATCTAAATCTTATTAATCACCTAAATTTTAAATATAAGTGCTAGAAATATAAATTGACACAAGGATTTTTTACATGGTTCGATCAATGTGATCTACATCCATGGTTCTTCACTATGATTTTTGAGGTTACATAAGAATTAGATTTACAATCTCCATTAATGGATATTTTGTAGAGCTCTAGATCTAATTTTAGGGAAGAAGATGATAAAGAAAATAAATCTCTCTCTAAAAATATCTCTCTCCAAAATATCTCTCTCTCTCCTACCAAAATTATCCCCCCCTTTCTCTCTCCTGCTCTCCTCTTTATATAGTGTTTACATAGTGGATGACAGCTCATGTACAACTAGTATTTCCCTTAATTTCGGATTTACCTTGTGACATTTCGCGGGAGTATAAATGTTAAGTCTCGCAGACACTCTAGTTTTCGCAAGATCTTTGCGCTTTCTTCATGTTTCTATCACCACCATCTATGCGTCATCAGTATGCGACACTCGCAAAGTGTCATTGGTGAGGACTTCGCAAGTATGTCCTTGCTGCGATATTCTGCTCCTACATCTTGCCTCTTTTTCCTTGAATATTGCTTGAAGAGCTATTTTCAAGGAAAAATATGTTGTTGTAGTAATTTTTGGTCTTTGTTGATGAAGGAACGAGCGAAAGAATACTGGACTTGAAAAGTACGTACTTGCCTCTATTCTTTTGCGAAATAAATAAGAAGTATCAACCCTTGAAGTATGCGAAGTATAAAGTATCCTTGAAGTAGTATAAGAAGTACTTAATCCTCGAAATATATAAGAAGTATGAAGTATCCTTTTAGAAGTATAAGAAGCATATGTCCTTGATTGCGAATAAGAAGTATTGCCTCTATTCATGAGAAATTATTACTCCATTTTTGATGAGGATTCTTGTTGTTCATTAGTGAACATCCACTTTGGAAATGATTCTTGCCGAGAAGATGAAGAACATAAAATGTTTTCTTGGTTATCCATAGTTGCCTCTGTTCTTTATCTATGAGGGTAGAATCCGCGAGAAAGTGTTGATGGAGCGAATTGTTTTTGCATTCTTATTTTGCCCTCGTCTCATGTCTTGTGCTCATGCGATAGTATAATCTCTTCAGTCGCTTATCTTATCTTGTGAAATAATCACATTCTGCGAAATTCTTAATAATTCTGCGAAATTCTGAATATCTCTGCGACGTTTTGAATAATTCTGTGAAATTCTGAATAATTCTGCGAAGTTTTGTAAAATACTTATGCGAATATAATGTTTATGTAATGATTATGTTATGAAATGTGTATGTGATGTTTATGCCATGAAATGCTTATGCGATGCTTTCATGATGCGAGTATGATGCTTGTATGATGAGAATGCTTATCTACTGCAATATATAGCTAATGTTTGTGTTACTTAGCTCATTTTGCCGCTTTAAAATTGATGTAGCTTTAAATCGCTTCCATTCTTCATTTTCTCGATTTTGTCTCTAGTATATGCATTCCTCTTTGTGTATTTATTGTTTCTCGCAAGTTCTTACTTGTGCTTCATCTTTTCTTATTCCTGCACTATTAGTATCGCATAATAATATGATCATAATATCAAGTGTGCGGCACTTGCATTGCCTCAGTCTCATTATCATGTATATGTTCGCAAGCTTATCATTTAATCATTTTCTCAAGCTCGCAAGCTTATCATGTAATCTTTTTTGCGATAAAAGAACTGTATTACCTACATCCAAATTGTTTATGTTGAATTTTGTCATTGCGACAAGATCGCAGGACGTCTTTACATTTTCATGTAATGACCCATTGGTCTTGCCTTATCATTTTTCTAGTGTGGTCTTATTTCACCTTCCTAGCTAAAGGTCTTATTTTGCCACCCATCATTATTGCGACAGTATGACAGGCCTAAATATTCTTGCAAACATAAAGCCCCATGACATTGTCGTCTTGCGACGAAATCGCAAGACGTCTTTACACTTTCATGTAAAGACCCATTGATCTCGTCTTATCTTTGTCTTTTGTATTATTGCCTCTTCAGGATCATCGCACAAATATGACAAGCCTAGATTTTCTTGCGAAAATAAAGCCTCATGACATTTGCGTATTTTGACACTTATCATCTCCCTAATGGAGGGTGCCGCCCTTATCATCTCCATGGTTGCCCCTTCAAGGAGGCGTACATCGGCCATACAAGACTAGCTCCTCCCATCCGGTCTTAACAGCAAGCAGTTGTTTTCGCAGCCTCTTATCCCTTATACCTATAGGGCTTATGGTTACGAGACTGCACCCTAAGTGGAGTTTTCTTGGCCGAGTGCAAAGCATGTGCCAAGACTTGTCAAGAGTGGTAAAGAAGCTCCAACGCTCCCCGCACTCTTGACTCAACCGTGTACCTCGGCGCCTTGGTCATACACTGACTCCTTGGAAGAGACCCTCGGGCGTCCAACCTGGGTATAACCTTATATATATAGTTGGAAATCCAAGGTATCTCTCCCGGATAGGCTTTCATGGGCCCCAAATCTCCATGACTCAGGTTCCAGGAGCGGTGTAACCTTTTCCCGAGCCATGTCAAGAGATACCCCTTATATGACGCACTTTAGGTCTTACATTTGCCTCTTACGAAATATCATTCGCGAACTAGGGTGTACGCCATAAAGGTTCGTCCCATTCACTCACTCATTCATTTTTGTCAATTCATTCAATCATTCATTTTTGATTATCTCTTCTCATTATCTTTGCGAAATTATCGCATTTCCATTACCTCTGCGAAATTATCGCATGTCTTCATTCTTTCATTCATCCTTTCATTCATTCCTTCATTTCTGTCATTTCTTTCACTCATTCTTTGATTTCTGTCATTTCTTTCATTCATTCTCATAATATCATATCATTTGAAGTAAAGTAAATATTCAAGAGAAATATATAAATTAATCTGCGAGATTTTTCTCAAATCTTTGAAATCTTTAAGATCTTTGTAATTTAGAAATCTTTGATATCTTTGTAATTCTTTATAATTTTGAAATCTTTGAAATCGTTGAAATCTTGAAATCTTTGTAATAATTTTTTTTTTTTTTTTTTATACATCAAATCAAAAATCTTTTATTTTCTGTAAAAGTAAAACGTTCAAAGAAAGTGGTACTTAGCTTTTATGTGATTCGTTGTTGTTGTTGTCTCTTGCGAAGTATATGATTTGCTTGCGAAGCTAGCATCCTTGAAATGTATAAACGTCGCACAAAATATAGTTATCTCGCAGCAAAAAGAAGTGTGAGAAATGAGATTTGAACCCTTGACTTGCCTCTTGCACATTCTCGCACCATACCAACTGTTCTAACCCTCTCTTGCGAAATTAATTTGCGAGATAATCATCAACTTTATTCTTTGCGAAATAGGCAAAGTCTGTGTGAAATTTCACATAACAAAAATAAATGTGCGAGAAGCAAGAATTGATCCTGCGATCTTCTGCCTGCATTCATGCCTCCTGACCAACTGTGCTAGCCCTACCTCTGCGATGTGTTTCTGCGAAATAATCACCTACTTTCTCTTTGCGAAATAAGGAGTATATTTGCGAAGATGACTTCTCGTGAAGAAAATTTATTTGAAGCAATCATTTGCGAGGTGTATTTTCATGCAAAGCATATGTTTGCGAAGTAAACATCTCGCAAAGCAAAAATTCTTTGCGAAGGAATTGAAGTAAGCATCTTTGCGAAGGAATTGAACATCTGTGAAGTTTTCATTCTTGTTGCAAATGTTCGCAAGGCAAATGTCTGTAATGTAAACATTTGCAAGGCAAAAATTCTGCGCGAAGAAGAAGACTCGAACCCGCGACCCTATGTTTGGATTTTACTGCCTGCACTAACTGTGCAAATGCCTGTTTGTGTTGATGTAATAAGCTTCGCACCACTTATCATCTTGTTATTGTCTTTGTAGTTTCTAGATTTTAAAATGTACACAACTAACTCTGCCCTTTAACTTGTTAGTTTGAAATTCTTTTTTCTCCCTGTAACTTCTTTTATTCGATGGATTTGACGAAGTAAGTTTCTTCCCTAAATGATCTTTGCTGTTGGAATATTCACGAGAAGTGAACTCATGGATTCCTATTTTCGTCTATGTTGTTCGAGAACTAGTGTCTACGATAGGATTTCATGAACTACTTGGCAGTAGTAACTCTTATTTCGTCTTCTACAACTGATGTTTGAGGTATTCACGATAGGATTGATTAGTCGGGGCTATTTCTTCATTTGGGAAAAATTGACGAAGTGTGTCTTTGAGAATTAACGTAGCTATTGGGGTATAGTGCAGACTCTTCTTCGCAGAGATTGTTCTTTGCAAGAACTATTTTTGGTATAGACAACCGTGTATTCTTCCTTCTCCTAAAGTTGATGATGAAACGAATGTTGTTGATAACCATATTTCCTCATCTTCTGACGTCTCCCATCTTCTACAAAGTGGAATTTCATCTTTTGCCTATTGAGATGAATTGCCCTTCGCAGACTGATGACGAGATAGTTATTTCTCTTGCTTATTGGGTCTATTGACAACGTAGCATTAATTGATTCAACTTCCTCCTGCTTCGGCGATCTTGTCGCTGCTTTGGCGAGATAGTCTTATTGTATGCGAATAATACAAACGCTGGTTTCCATCTGTAGAGAGGCATGCTCTTACTGATAGAGAAGTTTTGACGAGTTTGAACGGAATGATTGTCGACGAATTGGTACTTCGTCCCCCTCTTTTGTTCGTTGGTTTTCCTGATGTCTTTGATCTTTCACGAAATAGATTTTGCCAGTCGAGTCCTAACCGAAGTAGATTTCGTTTTCTTCAAACCTTCTCTTCGCTGATCGTTCTAGCTAGATTCTATTTGTTGTTGACGGAATAATTTCGCCACAAGCTCAATTATTGTGGCGAGATAAAATTTTGATGCTTGTGAGCCACTTCACTTTGTGTTACTCAATTATATGATGAAATAATATAACTGCTTTGTCATTCTTCTTTTCTTTAAATTTCTTTGATCGGGGCTAATTGTTTTATTCTTCGTTGACCTTTTCTGTGAGTTATCATTCTCTATTTTGCTACAATCCTTTTCAATAGAACTAGCTGCTCTTCTCATTCGCCATCTGCCCAGGCTTGGCAAAGTTTTTATTGTTGTTCGCCCTGGTATCCTTGTAGGGACGTTCCTCCTTTCTCTTTATTGTCTTTATGTTCCCCCCATTTTGCTACTTCTTCGCAGCTTCTTGTTGCTATCTTCATCGGAGCTGTATACGTTCATTTCCTTGCTTTGCTGGTAACTTGTCTTCACTTTGCGAGATCCTTCGGTTAATGCTCCTATATGGTTTGATGCTTTCTTCGCACCTTGCCGATATGCCTTGCTACTCTTTTCTTCTTAGTTGGGTTCCTCTTCACGCTATCGGCTGATTATAACTGCATCTCTTAGTCGCTAAATTTTAGTTGTGATGTGTTTTCGTCATCCTGCAATTGTTTCTGGACTTGTTACTGCAAACTTTAACTCATCACTTCCTCCATTCAGCGAAGTCATCGCACCAATAGTTCTTCCATGGAGATATGTCTTAGTTAACATCTTGACCTGTTTTATGAGATTGCTCTCAATCTTGTGCTATAACATCAAACCATTAAGAGAGAAATTACTGTTTGTCAGTTGAATCTTCAATTTAAATCAAAATTTCAACATTTAATGTTTTGAAAATCAGTTGATTGGATTTTGTAACCAAGTGTCGCTGATTAAAATCTACAATAGAACTGTGTTTTGAATCAATTTTTCAAAGGGAAATCAAATTTTGATGAAGAAAAAAATCTAATATTCATGAAATTTTTGGTCTAAAAGCATTTTAAAATCATTAGATCTGGATTTTTGACAGCAAAATTAAAGAGATTGAGCGAGGATTGGTCTTCATAAATTGATAGTTGGTGTAGATTTTGATCAATTTCACTTTGCTGACTATCTTCCCCATTGATTTTCACAAGCACATCTTGTACTTTGTATTTCTCTTTCATTTAATTTCACCAAACTTCTAACATCACGTGTTGTCTGTTGTCCGAATTTTTTCTCCTGGAACTTGCTCTTTTGTCCTCAGAATTGGTAGCTCCTCTTTTGCTCTTTTTTGGTAGTCCATGTTTCTAGCGCATATGTAGTTGCAGGAAATCCTACACTACACCCCTCATAATATTTTGTAGATCTAAATCTTATTAATCACCTAAATTTTAAATATAAGTGCTAGAATATAAATTGACACAAGGATTTTTTACATGGTTCGATCAATGTGATCTACATCCATGGTTCTTCACTATGATTTTTGAGGTTACATAAGAATTAGATTTACAATCTCCATTAATGGATATTTTGTAGAGCTCTAGATCTAATTTTAGGGGAAGAAGATGATAAAGAAAATAAATCTCTCTCTAAAAATATCTCTCTCCAAAATATCTCTCTCTCTCCTACCAAAATTATCTCCCCCTTTCTCTCTCCTGCTCTCCTCTTTATATAGTGTTTACATAGTGGATGACAGCTCATGTACAACTAGTATTTCCCTTAATTTCGGATTTACCTTGTGACATTTCGCGGGAGTATAAATGTTAAGTCTCGCAGACACTCTAGTTTTCGCAAGATCTTTGCGCTTTCTTCATGTTTCTATCACCACCATCTATTGCGTCATCAGTCTGCGACACTCACAAAGTGTCATTGGTGAGGACTTCGCAAGTATGTCCTTGCTGTGATATTCTGCTCCTACAATTATTTTCACTCATGTATGATGAAATGATGGTTCTCCTAGACGAACAGGCTAACAAAGAAGAATCTGAGCGACTAACCAAGGCACAGATATGTGAACAAGTACTTGGATCCATATTAGGATATGTCAAAGGACTAGGTTACGGACCAAAGCCTAACAACTCTTCCTCCTCTGCGGCGTTATTGAGGCGCGAAAATGAAGAGTTGCTCGCAAGGCTCAAGGAAAAAGGACATAATGATTGAAACACTTCAAGATCAGAAGGAACGCTTGGAGAAATTAGGGCAGAACAACAATGTATGGTCAAGATTGGAGGTATTTTTGCGTGCAGAAGGCATCAAAATACCCAGTAATGAGTAATGTCAGGTTATAGGTTGTTTTTCCGTTGCTTCTGTGTGAATCTCGTCTTCCTTTTTTCTAACCTTTGCTGTAGGTATTAGAGAACTCTGTTAAATTGGAGCTTTTCTTTCTCTGTCTTCCTTTTTTCTAACCTTTGTTGTAGGTATTAGAGAACTCTGTTAAATTGGAGCTTTTCTTTCTATGTTTATATAATATGTAAACAGTTGTTCTAGTTAATATGTTAAATGAATCCCTGTTGCAATTGAATTTCTTTCAAATGTCTTAATTTATTTGAATTAAATCAATGCAAGGCGTTGTACCGTTGGGTACTTCTTTGTCGCCAAAAATCTTAGTTGGCGATAACAATATTGGTCGTTGAAATAAAAACATTCTCCGACAACCTTTTGTTATATCCCAAAATTGTTACATTGTCCGACCATTTTTGTTATATCGCTAAATAGTTACATTGTCCATTTTGAATAGGTCACTGATCCTTTTGGCTGCAAAACTCAGATGTCGCTAAACTGAAATGTTTCCCGACGAGATATGCTGTCGCCGATAGTTTGTTTTTAGCTGCAACATATTTTGTCGCAATAAGATCTTAATTCCCGACAAAATAAATTTCGTAGAAAATTCTTTTTATTCTGCGATAAAATTCATCGTCGCCAAATGTTTCTTATTTGCGACAACTTTTTCCAAGTCGGTAAAACTATCTTTTCAGCTACCAAACTGATTTTTGTCGCTGAGAAAAATTTAGCGACGACATTGGAGTTTTAGTCGCTGTTTACATTCTGCGACCTACTATTACCGACGTTTGTGCCGACGAAAATATTTCGCCGGGAAAAATGATTTGCGACGAAATCAGGGTATTTTGCGACGAGGAGACTCGTCGCTGATGGCCAATTTTCTTGTAGTTATGTCGAGCATAATCAACTAAATTAATCATCTTGTTTGGTTATTTAGTTATGGCTCCGTAAGTTTACTTATGTTTGAGCACTATTGACTGGGTTGATTGTTTTCTTATGATTAAATTAGTCATTTCTCCATAGATTCTCTTATATCGAGTATGGCCAATTAAATTGATTAATTTTATGATTAGTTTTGTTGTGTATTTCGATTAGATTAATTATGGTTTCTCTTGTGATTAATCTAATTGAGTATTTTTGAGTCTCCATAAGTTCACTTATGTTGAGCATATCCGATTAAATTAATCATGGGTTCTCTTGTGGTTAATTTAATTGAGTATTTTGGATTCAAATTCATACTTGTATGTGATTTCTTATGTCCAAAGAAATCCTTCTTTTCTCTTGAAATTAAGGTCGCTCTTGTTATTCTTTCGGGAATGACATATTATGGGGGGAGAGTTCTTAATTGAACTTGTGCTTAATTGCCAAATCTTTGTGGGGAGTGCGGCTGTGGAATATTTGAGGGGTTATCTTGTATCTTTAAACTCCTTGATGAATGCATTTAGCTTCGGCTTTATGATTGCATCTAAATAAGATGATATGTGTTTTCTTTCTTTTGGTCATGAAATGTCTCTTTCGGAAATTTCATTAGGATCCCGTTCTTTTTCCTTTTCCAATTTTATTGACAAAAAGGGGGAGAATTAATATGTAGTTCACACTACAAATACATATGGTTTTCGGATCATTATGTAAGGGGGAGTGGTTTCCATGTGAGATGGAGTATTGAATAAGGGGGATTGATACATATCACCATAGTATTGTTGTTGAAGTTGTGATACAATTGAACTTTGACGCTGTGTAATGATATTATGACACTGTATAACAATGATTGAGAACTCTTGTTTTCTTGTTGTTATAGCTACGGATTTTCAACAACGATGATGCTAAACTTACAACCTTTGGGATCATTGGAGTACTTGGAAGTGACGAAGATTTCGAGTAATGTTGAAGATTAGACATGTGGAATAGGAGCTACAAAAGTTTATTTATTTATTTTTTGTATTCCATATGTATTGATAGTTTTTTCACTAAAACTAACAAAGGGGGAGATTGTTAGAGCATTGCTCGGTCGAACTCGCATGCGTTGCTATCTCAAGCATGTTTGTAAATGTTAGTGATCAAAACTATAAGTCTTGATTTCTAGTCTACTATAGCTAAGGTCTCGGACTAGGATAGAAAGTATAGTTGAGCTCAAGAACTCCATGACAATCATCATACAAGATGAAGGACTACTCAAGGAACCGGTGGAACTTCATCAACGAAAAGGTATGTGGAAACTTGAACTTATCTATCACTCAAAAGTCTATTTATCTCCTATCTTGAGACAAAAGTCGTTTTGCTATATAGACTAAGATTATACACATTTGGTATTTCGAGCCGAGTTTATCTCGCCTATCTATTTCTCGAAATATGTGTTGGTAAGCTTTCGCTTTAGCCGAATTCATCTTTACCTAGTGACGAAAGTCATGTCATGTTTCAATCACTTTGAAAATTGCTCTGACGAAAAATGGTTTGTGAATAACAACTATATAACGTCCTCTGAGAATGTTTCAATGATTGAAATGAGAGTTTAGATTACATAGCCATGGTAGGATATAAGCATTGTTGTGGAAGCACATATATGAATAAGTCCTTATTCCTTGAACCAAAGTTTGCGAACTTTGTTGATCAAGAGAACCGGAATGGTGGCATGAGCCAAGTCCGCGAACTGGCGGAAGTTCTCGACCCGAGAATTTCTGCTGGAGTTTGTGAACTCCTTCTGTGAACTTAACTCCGCGAATCCAGTCTGCGAACTTGAGTTGGTTATATCTAAAAACGATTGTTCTTGAACTCATGTTTAAATAAACTAAGGAATGCTTTTGCAAACCGTGGCTATAAAGTTCATGAACCGATTCGAGTGAATCAAATCGTTTTTGCTTCGATTGTGTCTTGTGTAGTTACATAAAGATCTAAGCAATTGAACCTCTCTAACTAGTTCATTTGAGTCATTTGGACTAGTTATGGTGAAGAAGAATATGGTTGATATGAAATTGCTCATATGGCTAACCTTTGGTTAACTATTGTTGAACCAACAAATGTACATGTTTGGGTACGGTTACACAAGCCTAGAAACGTGCATTTCATGTGTGTATAACAAGCAAAGTTTTCGATATAACGGTTGAGAAATATTAGCTTTAATCTAATCAGGTTTTCATCTAATGGTAAATATTGAATGCTTTGTTACCAAGCTAACATTGATTGCAAACCCTGATTTGAAAGACTATATAAGGGAGAACTCTAGCAACTGGTAAACCTAATCCACACACCTTACGTGTGATACTAGTTGTATAAGATAGAGTCGATTCTCCTTTAACCTTGAGTTTTCTTCTCTAAACCAGGTTAACGACTTAAAGACTTCATTGGGATTGTGAAGCCAGGCTGATACTACTTTCTCGTAGTTGTGTGATCTGATCTTGTTGTTTTTATCGTACGAGTACAATTGTAATAATTGGCTTGAGATTTCTATCTCCGATAGGCAAGATAAAAAGAAGTCACAAACATCTTCGTCTCATCGTTTGTGATTCCGCAATACCTTTTTCGCTGCGTCGATTAAGATTATTGTGAGGTGATCGATAATACAAGGCTGTTCTTCGGGAATATAAGTCCGGGTTATCGATTGGTTCATGTTCGCCTTAATTTATCAAAAGACGGAACAAAACTCGTAGGTATATTCGTGGGAGACAGATTTATCTATTACCGTAGATTTTTCTGTGTGATACAGATTTGTTTATTAAAGTCTTCGACTTTGGGTCATAGAAACTCTTAGTTGTGGGTGAGATCAGCTAAGGGAATAAAGTACGTAGCATCCTGCTGGGATCATAGATGTAGGAGCATAACTGTACCTTGGATCAGTGTGAGATTGGTTGGGGTTCAACTACAGTCCAGACCGAAGTTAATTTGGAGTAGGCTAGTGTCTGTAGTGGCTTAATACAGTGTCTGTTCAATCTGGACTAGGTCCCGGGGTTTTTCAGCATTTGCAGTTTCCTTGTTAACAAAATTATGGTGTCTATGTTATTTCTATTTCCGCATTATATTCGTTTATATAATTGAAATATCACAGGTTGTGCGTTGTTCAATCAATTAAAATATCCGACCTTTTGGTTGTTGATTTAAATTGATTGAGACTTGGATATTGGTCTTTGGTACCATCCAAGTTATCTCTCTAGTATTTGATAAAGACTCGCAGATTTATATTTGCTTGAGTATATATCAAATCGATAGATTGAGATATAAACTCTTTGATATACTTTTTTTCTAGATTGAGTCTGACTGTCTAGTTGATTCTCTAGAAAGTATATTGGAGTTTGTCCATACAGATTGCTAAGCGAAATATTGGGTGTGGTTGTTGTACCCCCGCTTTTTCAAGACCCTTTTCAGATTTCTCGAATAGCCTGCAGGCTAGCAATTGCGGATGCTGCCTGCGTGCTAGGAGGGTTCTGGTTGGCTGAAATAATAGAGGGTCGGTCGGTGAACATTTTGGAGTTCGTTTGGTTGTGCCAGGAGAAGGCTAAGCTTGATAAATTGGCGGGCCAAGTCGTACGGCCGTGATCGTTTTAAGACTGACATGGACAGTCTAGATTTCATTTCTTAAGAAATTAATCGCGCCAGCCAGCCAATTTCCACCTTTAATTAAAAGTACAGGTTGCGACTTCGAAGCGATTTGATTGGCTGATGAGGAAGAGGGGCCGGCAGACAACAATATAGGGCATGGCCGGTCGGCCAGGGGAGGCACCCGCTTGGGTAAACCGTCCGGCCAAGTGGCGTGGCCGCGCCCCTTTTGCTGCTGCCTTTATTTGTCGCAATTTTCTTTTATTTCTTGTTCTCCAACTTTTGGTAGGATTCTGCTCCTACTAGTTCCATGATGGATCAATTTCCTAGTTTGCCTAGGTTTAGTATCGACCAATAGGGATCGAGATATTGCGCAGACCGCAAAAAACCTAATTTATGTAAATTGATAAAACTAGGTAGAAAAAATTGAGTTTTGTGAGCTGACACAAAATTAATCAATTTTTTGTGAATTTTGTGTGTTGATACAAAATCACTAATTTTTATCTCGGAGAGCAGCGCAGCTTGCGTGCCTCTGATTAGGTACTTTCATGCACATTTTAATCCTGACACTTCGGGAAACTCATGCCGCTCAGCTGAGAACGAACATTAGTTGTCATATCATGTCAATATTAAGAGTTCGTCTGGGAACATAACATAAGAAAATACTCAGCAAGCCATGCATTAGTGAATAATGCAAGTGGAAACTAATAAAATTTACAGAATACTTCGGATTTTTACAACTAACACTATTCTAAATAAATTTCATATATATAAGTATACTGAGTTGCTCAATACATATGTAAGTGAAGAGGCGTAGGAACTCATCACATTTGAATGGCTCTATTTCTTTGCAAAACAATAACACATTAACATAGGGTTTTACGATTTTTGCCCTGAACTAAAAACCACCATCAACATTAAGTCCCCTATTTAGCACGTAGCAGTGAAACTATTGCGGGGTAAGCATTAGATGGTGATAGACTAAAATTGACAATACGAAGCATATGGAAATTACCGGGAAAATTTTGCTTGGCCTTCATCGGTGAACCGTGCGGATAGTGGCCTTCATAATAGCGCGTTACTAGCTCGGCTATATAACATGAGTGTGGCGGGGCCGTCCAGCTATCTCCGTGCATGGACCGAGAAGGAATCCTTCTTCTATTCGAATTCTGGAAGTACAGTTTGTATAAAAGGGGTATCGACCCTCTTCCTTTTTTTTTAATCTTTGACTCGTCCGTCTCCGCGTCTTCGTCTGCAGCAGCCAACTCCCCTTCGTCACCATCGGCAGCTCACGAGTGTATCAATCGTCAACGACAAGGTAAGTACATCTTGTTCTTCGTCCCTTTTTTTTTTTTTTTTTTTGCAAGCATGTACTCTAGTTGCATGTATTAACTTCCGTAGCTTTAAAATTTCATCCAATCCTGAGTGAGCTTCTTTTGTTGACTGTATTAAGAGAAGTACCGGTAACAATATCAGTAGCAAAGTAATCACCATCAATCAGGATCATCAGCAAGACGAGCAAGGAGAATTCAAGGTAAGTGCTGCTACTGCTACTGCTTCTTCTTCTTTTTTTTTTTTTTTTTTTTTTTTTTTGTAAAACCTAGTTTTAGGTTTCGGCAGCGGGTGTAATACCTGCGGATTTTTTTTTTTGTTCGAGCAGGTGTAAACCCCTAACTCGACCCGGCTGTGGGTGTATATCTCGCGATAGGATTTTTTTTTAACGTGAATGTGTCTTCATTCACCACTCTTTCCGGCATGTGAACTCCACATGTCTTCATCCATGTAATCTCGACCATTAGTGGCTATATCGAATTTTGATACGAACTGGCACATACAACTTCTCTTTTTAAAAGTATGAAGCAGTGATTGTTTTCCTATGTTGTTCATGTAGTTACTCAGAAGTAAATTGCAACGTAAGAAACTTTTGTTTGGATAAGATGTCACATGGAGATATTTCCGCCGCCAAGCCAAAAAGTATCAATGATCCCAAAGATATGTCGAACATAGACGATGAATTCTTCACAGTGTCTTATACAACCACCAGGACCTATCCCGGCCATGTAATAACTCTCCTTACTGATTTAGAGAATGAAGAGGTCGTTCCATCCGTTTCTCAAGATCGTGTAATAAGGTTCTGTCTCCAGAAGAACGAGTATCCAGCTTCTCCTATTTATTTTAAAATTTTCCACAATCCATTGCGCTCTTACGATGGGTGGATAAGATATATGTTTGGCAATGATCATGTCAGGGACAATCTGAACAAAGCACAAATCGCCGAAGTTGTCAAGGCGTCTGCAACACTCCATATTAGGAAAGATGTACCAGGTTTGATTACTTTCATTTCTCGGTGGTGCATTCCTACCCGCACGACCATATGTAGATGGGGCGAAATGACTATTACTTTAGAGAGCGTAGCTATTCTGCTGAACCTTCCAGTTGTAGGAATCTTGACTTTAGCTTATCCGATGAAGAAGAAGTATTGTACGCCAATCCGATTAAAAAGATAAAAGAATATGATATGAAGGATAACCTTGAAAAATGTTTCTACACTTGGTGGACGTCTGAATGGTATTCTATGGAACCGAAACCGAGTCAGGTATTGAATGACACACTTAGTGTTGCTGCATTTTTATGTTTGTGGATGTCTGGAGATGTTTTTGAAGATGGCTATGGTACGAAGATAATAAGACCGAAGCTTGTTACATTTGCCATTAAGCTGGCGCAAGGTGTGATTCTTCCTATATGAAGCTTATTTCTTGGCATCCGGATTCTCTAACAACAGACATGTATGCTTCTAACGGATATATGAAGATAGAGTCACATGTTCACATCGCATTTCTCCAAGCATGCTTATGGGAGCACTTTGAAGATTATGCTCCTAATCCTTTAGCTTCATTCTCCAATATATATGGAGGTGCCAGAATACTCCGTTGGCTGAATAAGTGCCCAAAACCTGGGGGGCTAAGACTTATCGACTTCTTTGATAATATGCACGTAATAAATTTTCGTCCTTGGGCGCCAGTTCACCCGTATGTAGTTCAGCCGAATACATTTGCTTCTGTCTCGGGTATAACATTTCACTCGGATGGAGCGGATATGAGTATTGGAGAAACCCTGTTTATGCGAAGCTGCACACCTAGATATGTTCCGTCCTTCTTTATGGGATCTTTTACTATGAATCCTTATAATATCGATAGAGCCGCTCGTCAGATCGGTTTTGATCAGGGAATTCCATTTTGCCATCCGTCAACACCTCCAAAATACCTCTTGGAACCTATCTTGGATGCGAGTGTCCATGTAACAAAGAAAAGCCTTCCGTTCTTACTCCTAGGGAGGAAACCAGTGGTGACTCCTAAATATAAAGAATTCTGGCAGAAAGAGCTTCTTGATCTTCATCAATTTGTACAGGAAGCGGTAAGCCTACTTCCGAGATTCTAGAAAAACACTAATTGTTGAAGCCACTCCCTTCGAGTAAACGGAAGCCTTCTGATGAACCAGTTCAGGTATAAGAGCTCGTGTTTCTAAGAATGGCGGGAGCAGTCCCCAAGAGAAAGAGATTAGGTCGAAGAGGCGTGCAGGTGGTATTCGAACGACTCCAATAGCTCAGGTAGTCTTTAATTCCTCGAACGTGCAGGTATGTACACGTTTCCTTTTGACCGGATGAATTACCTATGTACCTTTGAACTAACTCCGTTGAACCTCTTCTTTTTTAGAGCCTTGAGAGCATGAACGCCTTTACCAGACTCGCGCGTAGCCAAGACAAGGCATTCTCAGAGGAAAAGGAGGGATGCGGCAATACTGAGTCTCTCGATGACGAAGATGAAGGTCATTCAGGATCTGACATCGATGATGGAAATACTTCTGAATATAGTAGCAGCAAGTCTAGGTCCTCAGGAAAGCCAGCAAACGAGCCAGTAAATCTTCCACATGTTCTCGGCTTAAGATTATTTATTCTACAAAATGAAAATATGCATTTTAACTGGTGACGTTGCAGGACGAAACTGAACCAGGAGATAATCCCGAAATAGAGATGATTAATGATGCTGGGAATGTTACCATACCTTTCAATGAGAATGGATATGACATATTAGTGGCTGCGAATGCAATCGTTTCCAATGACTCTTCTGAAACTGAAAGAGCGTTAGTTGTGCATTCTACTGCAGGTGTCATTTTAAACCCTCCATTTGATGCTCCTTTTGTGGATCATGTATTGATTGGAGAATTAAGCGTGCCAGCTAAGTACGTGGAGTTGTATACCCAGATACGGAAGAAGCACGGACACAGGGACACGACTAAGAAATCCACAAGTCGCTTTTCACTAGCCAAGCGTGTATAAGAGGCTCTGTCTTCAATTAGTGACATGTGTAGTATGACTGGACACACCGTTTCTGAAGAAGTAGTTGCAAACTGGGAGTATCATCAGGACATGTGCATTGACTTTGGATTCAACATTTCCTAGTTCTGTGGAGCGATTTCCAAAATTCGAGAGTTGCATACTGAAATGGACGAAACTCCTTCCATGGATCTCATCAGCCAGAAAGAGCCGGAGGTTGAGAGATTGTCTCAGGAGTTGAAGTTGAAGCAGGCTGCTCTTCAGGACATGAAAGATGCTTTCTATAAGAAGGATGTACTGCTTCTGGATGATTTCCCTTGAATATTTTGTTCTTTCTTTTCCCTTTACATATTCCCTTTTTAGGATTTTTTTTATTTTTTTTTGAAAGATAGGAGACGCTTCTTTCATGGTTTGATTTTCTGGCTTTGAACTAGTAGGTAATTGTTTTCTGAGGATTTTGAGTTTATTTGAGATTTTGCTTTGAAACGATTCATAAGTAATTTTCTGAAAGGAAATAATGTTTCGATATTGATAAACTGGAATCCTGGCGTGTATTACTACGCCTTCCAACTTGCCAGTGTTGATAAATTTGTAATAGCCACCTAATATAAATTCAATAACAAGATATGGATCTTCTTTAGATGAAGCAGTAATCTTCTTGACCGTGTCTGTGACTTTGAAAAGATTAGGTATTGGCATCTTAGATATGCAGTATGCTCTTATAATAACGGGTTGCTGGCTTTTATTCTTAACTGGTATAGGAATGTGACTGATATTTGTGTCAAGTCCCCAGTAGATTTCGAAACAATTGGTTGTATAGATGATTGTTTAACGGAACTTACTTGTTCACGAAACCTCCGAACAAACAAAACTGGACTTTTCCCGGGTAATTGCTTCAAATCCAAGTCCATTGCGTGACACATCTTTGGTAACAAACAGTAAGGTCTTGCTGGTTTGTTGGAGATCCTGGGTGGTATCGATGTTGGTGAAGAAGATGTCTTCGTTTTCTCTCACGAATCCATGGGCGTCCCAAAATCAGGTCGTAGTCCAGAACCCCTTTGATAACTTGGAAACTCGTGCAGGTATTAGTGAGAAGTCCCCAGCCGGGTTTCTCATTATTTTTTTTTGACCGCAACATCTGGAATCGGCTCAGACGGAGTTGTTATTCTCTAGGTAAATAAGAAGCGCCCATCGAAGACGACATGATTGAGGGCCGTGAAAATATCTTTACGTTGATCTTCGAAAAAGTGGAGAATCTTCGGTTTCTAGATGCAATTCTCACGAGTTAATCTTTTCCTGGACAATGCATTTTAGACCGTTGCATTCACTTGTAGGATGATGGATGAATCTGTGATAGTGGAAATATATCGAATCTAACATATCTCGATCAGTTGGTGGGCGCCATACGGGAGGCAGTAGAACAACCCCATCCCGTACCCAAACTTCCAACAACTCTAGCACTTTCCTTATTGGGAGTGGAAAGCGTGGGTACCTCGAGTCTGGTATCTCTCGCGTTAACAGTTGTTTTCGTGGAAACTCTTGTAGGCTTTGACATGAAGCTCGTTTCGAGGATGGAATCGAGACTTCTACGGGTGTTGATGTACGCGCGGATCGTTTAGCTTGGCAATTTTGTTGAAGTGCAACTTCTCTTGAAGGCCCTGCATCAGTAACAGCGATATGAGGTGGCTGAACCGAGTACTGTTCGTTGACGAAGTTCCAGTCTCCATGAATGCCTTGGTAAATTTCCCATTCTTCAGGTGTTTCTCTTTTCATCAAGGTTAGACCGGTTGTGGCCGTGGACTGTTAGACAACTCTCTGAACTTCTGCGAGGGTCTGAAGATACAGGTTTCCAACAAAGCTTCATAAGCCCGCTCCTTACCTTTGTCATGCAGATATTGTGACACACTTGGTGTATCTCTTTTCTTAGCTTTAGAAAACTGCTCCAGATCCTTATTGTTGGCTAGACTCAGTTGGTCGTTCCCTTTCCGCTCCCGTTCGATACGGCTACGTGCTTTGTCTGCATTGTAGTTGGCGGAGGCACAGACTTCGGACAAGGATTCAATATTTTTTGTGTTATCCCTAAAATTGGTGGCATTCCCCGAGCGAATGTTTGTTGGTTCTTGCCACAACCGGTTTGCCATACTCTTTAGGAGACAAAACGTCTCATTTGCAACTTGATGATATCGACTGGATTTGCGACGACATCTTCTAGCATTTTTACTATGCCTTACATGGTGGTTGGACTTCGAGCATTCGTGGCCTTGGAAGAGTTTGGCTGGCCGAGGTACATCCTAGAGTGGTAAGTTGGGATCAATTGTTGAAGTGAATTCTGGTTAATGACTGAATTTAGACCTAAGATCCACCATTTTAAAATTTGAGAAAATTGAAATGAAAATTGGGAAATTGATTTTGCAACAGAGAGATTAATCTCCCACTGTGGTCGCCAATTTTTAGTAGGGTAAAAACTGATTCTGCTGAAAATGATAAATTGGGTGTGCCGCCGAGAAACGATACTAAACCCTAAACAAATGTACTGCAAAGGAGAACTTTAGATTCGAGAGATCAATCTGTAAAATTCTGGCCTAAACCAAGAGATGGCCGTTCCAGTCTTTCCTCGGTCACAAAATGAATGGGTTGATCTTAGGGAGGAAAGCAGAGAAGGTGTTGAGATCAGAATGATGAACTATGAAAGTGTGGTTCTTTTATGACGTATATCAGAATGTAGAACCTACTTGCAGAATGTAAGCTATCAGTTGTTGGCGTTTTTGGATACTTACGTTAATGAACTCCTGTTGGTGAAAATAGATTGAAAATCTATTTATACAAGTCATAGTCCAACACACCCTGATCTCATAGGAAGTGGAAATAGTTAAGTGATGGAGAAGTGGGGATCGTGTAAAATGATGGAAACCACGTCCCTACTATAAGGGGAAGACTGGTTGGTTTTACACCCACTGCTTCTCTACTGCCACTAATTGTCCGTCTTTCCTGACACTTTCTCCTAATGGGCGTCCGCATGTGTAAACCGCCAGACCAATACCCTGATGAACATCCCCCAGTTTGTGACATATTTGATGTCTCAAGTATTTTGTAGAAAATATGTGGCAAGTTGCTGAGTGGGTCTTTCTTGCAAGACCTAATTATTTTGACCAATCATACGCAAGCTAGGTGACGGGAAGTCATATTTGACAAGTTAAGTTGTGAGACTTACCGTGAAAAATAGCATGCAATGCTCTTAGGTTAAATAATTAAGTTATTTGTGGAATCGATATTTATTAAATATCGCTTGCATTCGATGCTCGTAAAGCATCGCTTTTAAGCAACTCAAAATAATTGATGCTCTTGAGGCATCGTTGTTCAGAGCCTGCCTTTTTAGTTTTGGAATTCACGGTCTTAAAAGGAACGTGGCTGGCCGTCTTTGGGAGGCTGCTAAGAGCTATCTTTGTGCGTTAGAGATGAGATGGTTGGACCTCATAGGAGAAGGATGACTGGTTTCCATTTTGACATCCCATTGGTCGGCCCAAATTAGATCTAAACCGGTTAAATCGGCTAGCCAAGTTGGATGGTTGAGATGATTTGCAGCACTTATTGATTATCGTTGAATTTATTAAGACTTTTGTAGGCTGCGTGACTAGCCTACTTTGGCCAAGGATTCAGAGCGCATCACACAAGCTAAAAGTAGTGTGGTTGGTCGAAGTCAAAGACGGGCCGCCGGTAATCATGACGGCACCTCATTGGTCGGCCCAGATTAGATCTAAGTCGTTCAATACGGTTGGCCAATTTGGATGGCCGTGATTAATTTAAGTCTGCCTTGGGCCGTAATGACTTAATTAAGACTCTTTTCATATGGCTCGACTAGCCTACTTTAGCTAGCAATTGCGGATGCTGCCTGCATGCTAGGAGGTAACTGATTAGCTGAAATATCAGAGGGCCGGTCAGTGAACATTTTGGAGTTCATTTGGTCGCGTCAGGAGAAGGATAAGCTTGATAAATTGACGGGCCAAGTCGTACGTCCGTGATCTTTTTAAGACCGACATGGATAGTCTAGATTTAATTTCTTAAGAAATTGATCGCGTCGTCCAGCCAATTTCCACCTTTAATTAAAAGTACAGGCTACGACTTCGGAGCGATTTGATTGGCTGATGAGGAAGAGGAGCCGGCAGACAACAATATAGGGCATGGCCGGTCGGCCAGGGGAGGCGCCGCTAGGGTAAACCGGCCGGCCAAGTGGCGCGTCCGCGCCCCTTTTGCTGCTGCCTATTTGTCGCAATTTCCTTTTATTTCTTGTTTTCCAAGTTTTGGTAGGATTCTGCTCCTACTAGTTCCATGATGGATCAATTTCCTAGTTTTCCTAGGTTTAGTCTCGACCAATAGGGATCGAGATATTGCGCAGAACGCAAAAAACCTAATTTTTGTAAATTGATAAAATTAGGTTAGAAAAAATTGAATTTTGTGAGCTGACACAAAATTAATCAGTTTTTTGTGAATTTTGTGCGTTGATACAAATCACTAATTTTTATCTCGGAGAGCGGCGCAGTTTGCGTGCCTCTGATTAGATACTTTCATGCACATCTTAATCCCGACACTTCGGGAAACTCATGCCGCTCAGCTGAGAACGAACATTAGTTGTCATATCATGTCAATATTAAGAGTTCGGCTGGGAAAGAACATAGCATAAGAAAATACTCGGCAAGCCACGCATTAGTGAATAATGCATGTGGGAGACTAATAAAATTTACAGAATACTTGGGATTTTTGCGACCAACACTTTTCTAAATAAATTTCATATATATAAGTATATTGAGTTGATCAATACATATGTAAGTGAAGAGGCGTAGGCACTCATCACTTTTAAATGGCTCTATTTCTTTGCAGAACAATAACACATTAACATAGGGTTTTACGATTTTTGTCCTGAACTAAAAACCACCATCAACAAGTATCACAAACGAAAATTGTGATGGGTCAAATATTATTACACCTATCTACGTCACCCGATTAAATGCCCAAGTGTTAAACTCAACGAGACTACACATGAGGAGGCGTGCTGAGGAATCTCACATTGTATGAGCAACCTAAGATCCTGCAGTTGATAAGTTTTGGACAATCCTATTTTTACAAACCGGTTTACAAGATTAAGTTGGGCCCACAGATTTCAAGAGCAATACCATGCTGCTGGACCCGATGGGATACAATGATACAACAGTAGTCCCTATAAATTAGCCCTATATATTTTTTAATAAGACAGATGAGTGGTTCCTAGAACTACACCTAGATACATCAACCTGGGATTTAGGTTACTACACGGGTTTGATCTCCAACCTCCCCTATGGGAGGAAGCTTGAAAACCATCGGACCATTTGATGATTGCCGTATATACCGTTCAAATGGCTTGCATGCGGCTAATGCAATTTAAAGAGTGGAGAACTGGAGCGGCTTGCATGCGGCTAATGCTAGGCCGGGATAGCCTTTCCTCTCTCTCCTTTATTTTGCTCTGCAACATTATCTTTTAACATAAACAGTTATCTTCTTTAGGGAGTAGTTATATTTAACCATTGGTAGTTATCTTCATCTTCTTCATTGAATTTTTTTAACCATCTTCTCATTTTCTACCCGGATTTTAATTTAATTTAAGATCCGGGTAGATTTATCTAATCTAATATATATCTAAATAAAACAAATTGCATTATAGCAATTGGTATTGTAAATAGTTTGTATTTCTGATAACGTATGGCAAGTTTTTGCCATTACGGTTTCTCATACCTCCTGGAGGACTTTCGATTTCGTTCAATCTTTCATTCAATCATCCACGGACGTGATGATCAAAGATTACAGAATTCGATGAAGAATTTGGGCATATTACTTCTCCTATGGAAGCATCTTATGTTCTCAGAGAGTATCCAACAAAATGGTGATAAACCATTAGAAGATTTCAATTCTTCCGTCGATTTACATATATTTAGTACAGAATTTTGTTTGGGATTTATTTCTGTTCAAGATTATTGTATTAATCATGTATTTCGATTTATGGGTGTAATTGAATATTATGTAACTATATATTATTATCAATGAAGTTTGGAGCTTTCATGCTCCTCTTTCCTTCAAAAAAAAAAAAAAAATACAGGAAAATAAAGTTATCTACAATTGCTCTCCACTAATTGCGCATTTTTGTTTCGTTTGATTTTTCTCGTCAAGAACAGGATAAGTTATTTTTTACCAGTAAAAAAGACCAATTGGATAAAAGAATCAATCAACATTGATTCTTGTTTCATGAATCCTGGTAGACTTTTCTATTTCTTCCTCTTCTTCAGTAATAAGATCAGTAAGATATTCTTTCATCCAAGTCATCTCCTGTGCAATATTAGTCATGCTTGGTCTCATCGAGGGAGAATGTTGTGTGCACATTATCCCTATCTCGACCATCTCGAATATAACATCTCGTCGTACTTTTATAGAATTCTCGACGATTATTGTTGGAGTCGTTAGCAACGATTGTTTAATAATGCTTTCCAAGTTATATGGGTAATGGCGTTTCACCCATTCATGCAAGGTTGAACCTTGATGAAATAGAACGTCTGTTGGTCGTTTCCCACTTAAGATCTCTAGCAGCAAGACTCCAAAACTGTAGACATCTCCTTTGGTTGATACGTTTCTTCCCAAACCATACTCTACCATATAAACAAACAAAATGAGATTAAATTAATCTGTACATCCACTGGCCAAATTTATATTTAAAGAGGTATTTTAACTATGCTCTCTCTTTCAGCAAGCACTATTTTATCTATCACGCATATGTGGTCCAAGATTTGCTAATGAATTAGATGCATAAGGTAGGTAAGGGTCGAAAGTACGTACCAGGAGCAATGTATCCGACAGACCCACATAACAATCCGGTAGTAGAATCAAAAGAAGGCATCGACATATCAACGACTGCAATCTTATTTTCACTACCATCACCACCACCATCTTTTATCAACCTTGATATACCAAAATCCGTTATCAAAGCCGTCATATCATCATCCAGAAGTATATTACTTGGTTTAAGATCGCAGTGGATAACCTGAACTGGTGAATCATGATGCAAGTAAGCAACTCCTTCAACCACATCACTGCATATGTTCAGCAACTGCATTAAACTCAAACTGCATCTGTCGTTGTTATCCGTATTCAGCTGATTGGCGTCCGCGCTTTCTGGATATAAATGACATTCCAAGCTTCCTTTTGACATCAGCGGAAATACCAGTGCGTTGAAATCTGGCTTACTACAAGTTGTTATTATTCTAACCAGGTTTCGATGCCTAGTTCGTTTAAGAACTTGACACTCTCTCTTGAAACTCCTTGAAATCTCGCCGCCAATTTTAGGATCCAAGACTTTCACTGCAATTTTCATATTGTCACTTTGAAGAATTCCTTTGTAAACATGTCCAAACCTTCCTGATCCAATTAGGTTTGATTGATTAAAGCCATCAGTAGCTTCTACTAGTTGAAGATATGAAATTTTTCGGTAGTTAGGTGATTTGTTTCCTATGTCTTCGCTTAAAACACTGCCGCTACCGGAAACCACTGACGACCTTCTTTTGGCTCTTGATTTGACAAATCCAAAAAGACATATTATAGGAGCGGCAGATAATATGATGACTAGTGGCAGAATTATTGATGACTTACGAAATGGTTTCTTTTTACATGTTGGAATACCAGATATTGACCCACAAAGTTTAGGATTTCCGAGAAGAGACTCTGAAGTTAACGAACTAAATACACCTTTGTCATGAGGAACGATCCCGGAAAAGTTGTTGAATGATAAATTCAGTTTCTTGAGACTTGAAGATTCTTGTAGGAAATGTGGTAGCTCACCAAACAAAATGTTTGACGATACATCAAGTTCTTGAAGATAAGGCAAGTTTCCAAGTTGAATTGGAAGAGGACTTCGAAGAAAATTGGATGATACATTGAGAGATTCCAACGCAATGCAGCTTCCGAGTTGCGCTGGGATTTCACCAGTTAATTTGTTTGAAGAAAGATCAATTGCTAAAACCATATCCATTTTACTTAGTTCCAAAGGTATAGACCCGCGTAAGAAATTGCTAGACAAATTCAAGTACAATTTCAAACTTCTCAATCCTGCAAGCTTATTAGGGATCGAACCCGATATTTGGTTGCGAGAAAGATCTAAGATTTCTAAGTTTATACATTCACCTAAACTTGATGGTATAGTTCCTGATAACTGATTTTCGTAAAGCAAAAGCCTTCTTAACTGAATGAGATTAGATAATGTAACAGGAATTGAACCGGAAAGCTTGTTCATTGATAAATCAAGAAGACCCAAGTGAGGAACGTCGCCGAAATCAGCTGGAATTTCTCCGGTAAGTGAGTTATTAGACAAGAAAACCCTCTCAAGCTTCTTCATATGGCATAATTCAATAGGTATCGATCCATTCAAGAAATTACTTGACAAGTTTAAGAGGGTTAAGTTAACAAGATTTGAAATACTAGGTGGAATGGAACCAAAAATATGGTTCTCTCCCAAGTGAAGTTGTAAGAGATTGGATGAAAGATTTCCGATAACTGTTGGTATTTCTCCACCAAGATGATTTCCAGCCAACTCGAGTTCTTGAAGATTAGAACAATTCAGAAGAGAAAGGAAAAAGGGTTCAAGATCGGTATTACCTTTATGACTAATGAAGCCATTATACGACAAATATAAGAATTGTAACTCAGGCATTTTGTGTACCATTTCCAAGGGTAATTCTCCGGTTAGAGAATTGGATTCCAGATCAAGCCATTGAAGTTTAGATGACTTGGAAAGAGCTTGAGGAATCCGACCCACCAACTTGTTGGACCAAAGTAGAAGAAATTTAAGCTCATTAAGCTCACAATGATTTAACAATGGTAACTTACCACCAAGAGAATTATTTGAAAGATCGACATACTCGAGTGTAGACGATGAGCCATTGCATAAAAGTGATACTGGAATCTCCCCAACAATCCGGTTACTTCCTAGATTGAGATAAACCAACTTAGTGAGGTTTCCTAACTCAGCCGGAATTTCACCTACAAGAAGATTAGAAGCCAGACTAAGTTGCGTAAGCCTACCAAGTTGGCCTATTTGTGGTGGTATTCGACCACTAAAGTAATTGCCGGATAAATCCAAAACCGATAAGACTGAAAGATCAGAGATAACAGAAGATATCGTCCCTCGAAGTGATTTTCCACTAAGGTCTAATTGCACCACGCGATTCAACTTGTGGCTGCATCCTATTCCGGTCCAGTTACATACTTGTTTTGATGATTTCCAACTTTCTAAAGCATTTTCAGGGTCTGATGTTATACTAGACATGAAGTTTAGCAATGAAAGTCGATCATTTGAGAAAGAAACTTGAGTAGTATTTCTACCTGAAACAATTGTTGAATACATTGTCATACACAGAGAAGTAAACAATAAAAAGCTACATAAACCCATTATCAATGAATATATATGATCAAACTTCTTCTAACTAAAAATTGAAGAAGAAGAATAACTTGAAAATGAGAAGTTAAAACTTGAGATGGATATGAGAAGTGTACGTGAAAATGATGAACAGGAGTACATACAGCTTGGGGTTTTTATTGAACAAGATTTTGTTTAAGGAGGCTTGCGATGACTTCGTTTTACGTACATACACAAAAATAAATAAACAAATGTTAAACCCTTCACTTTTTTTTTTCCGTCTCTGCCTAACTGTAAGAGTGTTCATTTGGCGCCATAATTGTTTGACTAAGAACACAAAAAATAAAAAATGGTCAACGAATAACTATTTGACGCGTAAGAACGAGTTGATAACTCAGTGAGTTAACTCTGTCACTAAAATGCATCTGGGCATAAAGTGTACAGTGGTGTCCATGTCATCATCATATAACCCGGCCTACCTTCTTGCCTGATCTCAATTCATCATGTACTATACTGCAAGTGGGTTTGCCTAATTTAATCAACTTTTTTTTTTTTTTTTTTTTGTAGGATAGTGGTGGAGTGAAGGTGGTGTTAGTTAAGATTAAGAATCCGTATTCTAAATTGTTTGTTAAATAGCACGCTTGAATTTGGCTGGTTTTGTGTTTAGATATACTTGAGATGATGTGGCAACTCGATTTCACGCAGACACGCGGGGCAACCCATGGAATGGGAGTTGGGGAGCAGAGTCCCAGAAACTTCACTAACCAATAGATGGAGAGAAGTGCATGTGATATCTTTGCTTGCCTCTGTTTCCAGTTAGGGTTATATGTTAAATGTCAAACGTCAAACAATTTGATTTCGGATTTTCTGAAGGTCTAATTTAGATCTGTTTGTTGGATTTGCTACGTAAGTACTTTGCCTTACTTGTAGTATGTCTGTCATGTACAAAACACTTTGTGTAGTGAGATATCTTGTAGGGTATTTTTTTGTATTGGTTTAGCCGGCCAACATTAGAAGAATATGGCTCAAAATGCTCACGGACATCATGAGTGTGCGCAGCGGGGTTTGTGATGATACTTGAGAATTTCCTACTGTTGCGCTGCTCACAGTTTAGCAATAGACGATAGTTCGCTTCGTCCATGCAAAACTGCTTAGTTTTCTTTATCTATGTGTAAACCAAACAAGCTTTTTTTTTAGAAAAACGTGGGGTTTTAACTTACTTTGCATGGTGATGGTATTTGATTGATGTTAAGAGACAAATTTTAAGCTTTAAAAGCCTGGCGAGATTGGGGTATACCCAGATTAATTGGGGTATACCCAATTTTAAGTGGACATGTGCCCTTACTAAGGAGAGGTCAAATATGGTTGAAGTTACAATACTACCCTTGCCCTTTATAATTCTATTACCCTAATCAGTTTTTTTATTTTCATTTCATCTTCCTTCTTCTCTTCCATAACCACACCGGCTCCTCCCCACCACCACCACCACCACCAAAACTCGTCGATTTTTTAATTCGTTAACATCGTTGATTCGAAAACTCCGAGTAATCTTCATCAATGGAACCACTCGTATGAAAGGCGCCAATCGAAAACCCAATCAATACAACCCTGGAATTGCAAAATTAGTTCAACAAAAAGAGAAGAAAAAAACCGTCGAAGAAGAAGAGATTGAACCCGCTCAAAACAAAGAAATGGTGCGATTAAGAAAGTAAGGGCCTACTTAAACTCACTCTAGTACTTCGATTTCATGTTTGCATGTCAAATTAGGTCAGAAAAATCGAATCTTTGAATTTGCAGTTATTTCGCCGGCAAGGTGTTTGTTTCACGACCCTGCCGGGATTTCATATTTAGTGTTCCGCCGGGATGCTCGTTGGTTGAATATCTTGCCGGAGGTTTAGTTTTTGTAACTGCTTTCATAGGGTCGGGAAGTTATTCAACGTATAATCTTGCCCGCGCTTTTTTTTTAAAGTCGGGTCAGTTATAAACTTTTAACTTGCCGGCGGGATTTCAGTTTTTTAGCGTCTCCTGATGCCTTGAATTATAAAGGTCGGAATGGTATGTAAATAATACCACGCCGGCGTTATGTTAGCCGGTGTTGTTTTTATTATAGACGTTGCCGACTTTTGTAGTTGAGAACCCAGTCATAGTTGTTAAAAACCGGCAGGTTATTGGAATAAAACCCTCCCGACCCTTGTTTAGCCGGCTTGCTGTTTAGATATCGACCCTTCCGACCTTAGTCCGCCGGAATGGTTATATATGTTGAGCCTTCCGACTTATAGTTTTTTTCTTAATTGTTCTTGTTCAGGTTGCAAAAGGCAAACAAGAAAGCTCTGAAAGCTCTTAGTCCTCCTTCAAGACCTCCTCGTGTTGGTGAAAAACTCTTGACTTCAAGACATCGAGGGCATACGTTGTGGCGGGAACGACAAAGATCCGTATACCGAATGATTCTCAACCACCATCGGAACCCAGTGATTCAGACGAGACTCCAGATGAAGACCAATCAATTCCATCTGGTAGAAGATGTGACGATGATGATGGTGATGAAAGAAATCTGGCTGCTGGAGGAGGTAACAATGATGATGATGATGGTGATCAAGACATGCCTAATGTTGGAGGAGGTAATGATGATGATGATGATGGTAATGGTAATGGAGATCAAGGTAAGGATATTCAGGATGAAATTGTTGAAGAGGCAGAGGAACAAGAAGAAGAAGAAGCAGTTGGGGAACAAACCCAAGCTGCAAGTACTAGTGCAACCGGGAAGAAGAAAAGGGTTATCACTAAACCAGCTAATTCCCACATGCCTCCCTCTGAATTGAAGGTTAAATTGAAACCAAACGAGCTTCCCCGGGGGACCCCAGAAGATGGTGGACATGTTCTTTTTGGATACAAAGACTCATGGGCATGTGACATCCAAAATACTATCGTAAGTAATCTCAATCCGTCTTTGTTTTTCATTTAAGTGTGTAACTATCTTAAATTTGCGTCAAGTGTTTGTATTTCTTTTCATTTTGTGTTTTTGGTATTTAGGATCACAAGCATGCCATCCGTCTGTTGAGGCGCCAAGGTTCATGTTCAGTGACTAAAAACTGGGACCTTGACAAGGAATGTGACGAGGTGCAAGCGATTGTCAAAAACTCCGGGTTGTGGCCTGCGGTGGAGAGTTCAAATGTTGAGTATGATAGAGTTACCGTATCTGCATTCTGTGAGAGGTTATACGGAGAGACCGATACAATGTTATTCCCATTCGGTGAGATGACGATAACTCCCGATGATGCTCATCAAATTCTAGGCCTGGAGGTTGATGGAAAAGCAATCAGTGAGGGCTTCGATAATAACATTTCTTGGGAGGAAATCTTCAAATTGACCAAAACTTTGTTCGGTTGGAATCAGGTTGCGACGGAGTCTATGCTTGTGATGAAGGATGGTCGTCTAACCAAGAAGTTTAATCTGAAGCAGTTGAGGGACACATTTTCTGGGACCAAGGAAATCTTTGATAAGGAAAGAAGGGTAAACCCGGTGCGAATCAACGCTACCGCGTCAGCTTATTTGCTATACGTCTTGGGCAAATGTATCTTCCCCGACAGTTCCGGAAGCTTGGTCGACGCCAATTATTTGCAACTATTGATCCCTTATATAAGATGCATGAGTATTCTTGGGGTACTGCGGTGGTCTCCTTCTTGAACAATGAGTTGACAAAGGCTTCAAGGGCACTCACTGCGCAAGTTAACGGAAACATATGTCTCTTCCAGGTAATTGTATTGTCTAAATCATTTATATTTTCCAAATGCTTGTAATGTTTGATTCTTAATAAACTTTGTGTTTGCATAGGTTTGGATAATGAGCACTTCTCTACTTTGGTGAAAACCAACTCCCACGTCAAAGTGAATGAAAAGCTTGCGATTGATAAGCCAAGAGCGCAAAGATACAGTTTTAAGGGTGCTTAGGAAAAGGATATGCCGCAGCTGCTTATTAACGTGCGAATCGCCTTGGACAAATTGACTGCGGATGAGGTAATATTTGATCCTTACCGAGATGCTAGAAATCAAGGTTTAATCCAAATGAGAGATGATGTTGCATTATACTACGAACCCTTGTTGTTCTCCCATGGATTTTCAATGTACGATCCACATCGGGTAATGCGACAATTGGGTTACGTCCAAGAAGAACCCCATTTCGATCTTGAGCCGTTCTTTAAAGTGTTAAGGGAGGACTGCAGCACATCCCAAAAAACTATTATCGTCGCTTACGCTCCACCCCCAGCTCTAGGACATAGGAAGGGAAGACTTGACCGTAAAGTCGATACGAGTCTTTTGGACGAGGTGACCGAAGGTCATGAAGCTCAGGAGAGATACATGTCGTGGTACTTGGGTTGGGCTCGTCCTACTGTGATTAGGGAAATGACTGGTGAACAATTGGCTCGTAAGAGGAAGATGGCATCGAATGACTCAGCAACAATTCCTAACTTCCTTGTAAGTATTTTGGAGTAGCTCTTACTGTTTTAAGATTACATTATCGAATAATTCTGTTAATTGTTTGTTGTTTAACTGAAAATAGAAGGGGCGTTTGAAGACCTTTGTGAAGCTGTTGTGTTGCGCAAGAGAAAGAGGAGAGCCTTTGTCGATTGAAGAGAAAACCAAGCACATTCACTATGCTAGCAATCTTGACAATGAGGATGCCTATGAAATGTTCAAGCAAGATGGTGCTGAATTAAAGAGGGAAGAAAAGGTTAGGAGGGAAGCACAAGCCAAGATGAATGCTGACAAAAAGAGGGCTCGTAGTGGTCGTGGTGGTGAAGGTAGTAGTAGTGCTGGTGTTCCTAAACGGGGCCGTGGTCGTGCTCGTGGTGAATGAATCGTTTCCTAGTTTATTTCTTTATGTTGGGTTGGACAAATGTTAAGGTTAATGGTTGGACAAATGGTTTTTTAAGGTTTATGGGACATGTTTTCTTATTTTGGACAACAAGTGTTTGATTTCTAATTGTTGAATGAAAGGTTTGTTTAGCTACATAAAGTTTCAAGACAAATAGCCGGCATATTTTTTTTAAGTTACATTGCCGAAAAAATCACGCCCGGCAAGGTTTTGAAGTGTCAGACTGCCGGCCCTGACAACAGAAAATGCTTGCATACCAGGGTCGGCAAGTGAGTCAGATCATTACCAAGCCGGCAAAGATACAACCGGCAGTGTATTATATTTTCGAACACGCCGGAAATTTGTTACAGAAAATACCTTCTCCTGATGCCTAAAACCATCATAACGCCGGCATGATTTTAAATTTTTACCCTGCCGACCATATCATAGCCGGCAGTGAAATTTCAAAATACATTGTCGGTGTATTAACAGAAGAAAATGATTTACTAATGCCTAAAACCATCATAACGCCGGCATGGTTTTAAATTTATACCCTGCCGACCATATCATAGCCGACAGTCAAATTTCAAAATACATTGCCGGCGTATTGACAGAAGAAAATGATTTACCGATGCCCAAAACCATCATAACGCCGGCATAGTTATACACTTCTCACCCTGCCGGCCCTGGGTAGTCGGCATAATGAGAAAAAACAATCTCGCCGGCAAATTCAAAATTCAAATTTTTGAAAAGTACAATTTCATTGATTGACTTGTACTTGGGCACTACAACGGCCAAATTTGGGTACAATCCAATAAATACACTACTTCTCTCTACAAAACAACATACAAATAGTTCCATATACTATCAAAAGCTCATATCATCATACAATCCATCAAACTCACCCAATAGCTAAACAACAATGACTTCATTTGATTCAAATGAAGATTTGGCAATCACCAAAGCATGGTATGCGGAAAATCGACTTAGACGTCAATCCTCCGAAAGGGAGGATTCCACAACCTTTTGGGCTAGGGTACACAATAAATTTAGCGGCGAGTTTGGTAATCAGAATGCAAGAAGTGTTCAACAAGTCCGTGAGAGGCACCTAGTAATCGAAAATGCGATACTTGCTTTTTTGGCTCTCCAACCTCGGATTTTTAACACTCGCCCCTTCACCTTGTCCATTGCAGAATTTGTAAGCAATTTTGTGGTTTTTTTTACGCAACCCATGTTTTTTATCTTCCAATGAAACACCACTAACATATGTAAGTTTGTTTTTGTGTTTTTGTAGCATGAAGTAGTGAAAGCGCGCCACTTGGAGGAAAAGGGGGAAGCATTCGCTTTCGATGCAAGCTATCACTTCTTGGCAGAAAGAATCCCGAAGGATAACCCGGAATACTTGGATGTTGTATCGTCTTAGGATGAGGAAGATTGATGGCTTTAGAAGTTTTTGTATAGGTTTTGTGGGTAGACCTCTATGTAAACCCTCCGTCGACAAGGAGTTAGGTTTTATGTTTCAATCAATGTAGTAACCAAAATTGCATGAATAAAGTGAATTAGATCTTCCGATATTCTGTTTTCTGTTTGGTATATGTAAATGTCGGCAGGGTTATAAATCCTTAACATGCCGGCTACACATACGCCGGCGTTGTTGGTCGGTTGTCAGCCAAGCAAAAATAATTTAAGTTCTTTCACTTCACAATTATAAATAATAGTATAGTTATAAGAACAGATTCGTTCCACAGGGAGATATGGGTTGTTATTCGTATTTGAAAACTTAAGTAAACTGGGGGGATTCTGGTTGTTCAATGTAAATTAAACTAAAAGCTGTAAATAGTTGAGAAAATATCAGAGGAAAAAAGCTTGGTTAAGGAATTAGCCGTCCATCATTACACATGCTACTCAATTAAGCAATCTATATCATCATCACTCTTTTACAATACCAATAACTCTAAAATATCCCCAATCGGTGTAATACTTCGTTAAGTCTCCTAATATCAACACATATTGCAATCGCTAATACATGAATTATTTTTCATCAAATAACCTAATGCTCATTGCTAATAGATTCAACTTGAGAAAATCATTAAGGTCCGTGAGACGAGTTACTCATATGCAATACATACACAATCGTGTCATATTCAACCTAGTCCAAGTTTTGCTTATGACTTCCTTCACGATTCACACCGCTAGTAATCACAAATAACTACCTATTATTAAGATTCTTGACAGATATCTAAGTCTCTTAATTAGTTGTAGACAAGTTATTAAGATATTCAATTTGCAACTTAAATATGCGAAACAACTAATCATATCAAATGAACACAATCATTCAATTATTATGCGCAGTAAAACATGAACGATATTTGAGAGTGAATAACGAGATTAGTGCATCAATTGAATAACATGCTTATGACTTAGGTTTACATCCTTAACCAAATAGAAAAGTTTAGTTCATCATAATGGAGTTTATAAAAATCAAAGAGGAGGAAATATAGAACACAAACTACAGTCGCATAAGATCTTTAGCCACTGCTGCTTCTGTTTTTCTCTGAGCAATTTCGTCGAACAGGTGGTGTGCATAAAAACGAGGGTGAGAAGGTATGTTCTACTCATGATTTGAGCCTCTATTTATAGTTTTCATTCCCTGGAAATTCGAATCTGATAACCTACAAGCTCTCCTTAGCCGATACAAACCCTAAACTCATATTAATATCCACAGCCGTTCATCTTGAAAATCGACGGCAAAAGCACCAGTCGGTTGATGTTTTCCAGCAGCAACATCAATCCTAAACTTCTCTTTCGACTGAATTATCTCCCAAGTAATTGATTCGATACCAATCCAAATTCCCCAACCGTCTTAAACTTAATCATAATATCCACGGCAGCAACACGCATTCATTGCTCTGTTTTCCCGGTCAAGGACTCAACCAAGGCAACTAGAACCACACTAGCACACTCGTGCCACTTCTGTCTCTATATCTAACTCGACTAATATGCAGCCAACTCCTACTCAAGCCATCTTCACATCATCCCGTTCTTCACCATCTCTATGTCTCATCGCTACCCAACACAAACTTGAACTATCCCATTGACAACACTCCTTCATCGATCAATAACAACTCCCATTCTTTCCATCGCTGCAAATCATCTGCAGCTTCATTCTCTTTCCTGCCATCACTAGCTCCATCATTCTTTTTTTTGTGATCATTATGATCAATTCGTGGCATCCAACACCACAGCGTCGTCACTGCCATCATCAGTGTCACTTCCAAATATCTCGTTTTAGCTCTCAGCAGCTACCACTGAACCATGGTCATCGTGATCATCATCACAGCAATACCTCGACAACAACACCGTTCTCTATCAATCACCACTGCTGATAATGAACGGCGGCAGCATCACCTTATTTCTCTACCATAATAACTGCAGCACCTTCACTTCCAACAGCAGACTTTGTCATCGTTGCTGTTGTGATCATCATGTGATCAATCAATGGCAGCCAACGCCATTATCCACTTCCATCTCTGTGTTCTTATTCAATCACCAGTAAACCCATCGCTAGCTCCAGCTTCCATCACCAAGTATCAACATCATCATCCTTCATCAACGGAGGTCATCACTACCATTAATCACCACCGATAAATTTCAACTCCCTATTCCATCACATCCCGAGCCTTCAACACCCTACTGCTCCATGTAATACTCATTCAAAACCACCACAGACTCGTGTTAACCACCTCCTCTTCATTACTACCAATGGTAGCAGCTCGAACAACATATATCCATGAAGAACGGCACGCGGGATTTTCCATTTTGAAATGGAATAAGAAAATGGCAGCCCTGAGTAAATCAGGCGTCTGCCTTTAACATTATTTGAATTTCAGCCTCCCCCTTTGTAAACTACCTGACTGTATTTAGTAGTTCCTTTGTAACATGGTTACCCCCTAGCAGAGTGGATGCCCATTAACAAACAATGGGGTGGCAATAGCATTCGCCACTAAAATGACCATCTTGCCCTTTTTCTTTCAGATTCTCATTTTGCTCATAACTTCATTCTTTCGCCGTTGGCTTCGTATTCTCGTCCTCTTCAAGATAAAAAGTAGAAGTATTGTACTTGAACGATATCCACTTGGTCTTTGGCCCTTCTCCACTTGTAGCTAGTTTCTTTTATTGCACAATTAAGTGCCTAATTCACTTCTTTTGGATTATTCACCTAATAAAACACAAATAAGAGAAAACAAGCGTAATATACAATAATTTGCAAGAAAACCAACAAATACTAGCATGGAATTGACACTAAATATATGTGAAATATGCACATATCAAATTCCCCCACACTTGACTTTTGCTAGTCCTCGAGCAAACTAAACTACAACAACTCCTTGTCGTTGAGAAAACTGTTGCACTTAGCATGTGCAACAGGCCTTAAAACCCCTAGGTGTCCCTAGTGGACAAGTTATAGTCTCGTGAGGGCTTACGAGAGGTATACCCACAAAACCTACTCCAACTTCAAAGCGTTCCAGCGTTCCAAGCATCCAATGAGCTATGAGGACATAGAGTTTCTGCATGCTAGTAATAAGAAGTTAGAAATACCAAAGAACATATTCATTCTTAAATCTTGAGTGAGAAATAACCACACCATAATGAGAGAATGCGTGTTTGAGAGCGATCAATAAGCATTTCGCCTCGACTTCTGCCTCACTTAAAGGATTTTATGATAATTGCACTCAATAAGACAGCTTTTTATATGGGTCTCACATGTGTGCGGGTAGGAATGAAGAGAGAATCCTACACACGTTGAATGGTGGGAAGGAAACCCTTCCGAATTATTTCTGGAGACCCCACAAGATCGTGGGAAACAAAGATATTTTCTGATGATCTCTAAGAAAGGAAATCAACCACTATAGCAAGGATGAGAGTACTTACCACCTTCACATCTGATCAGCAATGACGAAAGCACCACTCTCACAGCATTCAATAGAAACGTAGTCTTCAGCTCGTCTTCTTCATCTTCTTGGTCTTCTTCTTCGGTCTTCAACTGTTGATGATAAACTCTTGAACTTCGTAGAACTTCGATAATTTGTAACTCTTTCTCTTCAATTCCTTGTTGCTTGAAATTTCTTCATAAATTTTTCTTCTTCCCATGGCTTTATTAAATGAATATACAAAAAGAAATACAAACCAAAATAATACAAAGAATTTCTCTTGTCTTTTTTTTTTTCATTTTTTGTTTTTTTCATTTTTTGTTTTTTTGTTTTTTGTTTTTTTTTTTTTTTTTGACAAGAGAAATAACTACAAACTGAAAATAAACAATGATATTTTTATGGCCATGAGATAAGTACTTTACCGCTTGATTCTTCACAACTTGTATTGTCTTCGTATCATAAACTTCAATATATTTCTCATCTTTAGATTTTCTTCGCTCTTGTAAATAAGTCTTCAACTTGAATATAGAATTCCGCTCCTTATGTGTAAGTCTTCAACATGTATATAAAAATATGCCCATTGTATGTTGCTTTACTTGGATATGAAATTGTGCTCCTTGTACTGTTGCTTGTAAACCTCAAACGTCTTCAAATTTCCTTGTAAATTTTGATGTCGCTCCCTTGTTGATGATGATGGTGTTTCTATGGATCTGTTGTTGGCGAGAGAGAGAATGGTGCTAACTGCAAATCAAACTACAAGAAGGTGGTTTTCATCTATAGACGTCACCCTCATGATTGACAAATTAGCACTCAAGAGATCAAAAATAGTGCTTCTATTGGTGGTAGGTTGGGTAGCTCACCATTCTACCCGGAATTAACGTACGGTGACACACACTCAAAAGAAAGCTATTTATTCAACTATATAAAGAAATCTGGTATGGTGCCTCGGTTGATATGAAAATGGGTAGTCTCCACTAATGATTAATCAGCAACTCTAATAATGCATTTCTCCCTGCACCTCATTTGCATCACCGACATGATTAAATCCATTATTTAACACTCCAATTTGTAAGAAATCCGAATGTAGTTCCCTAACACTTCCAAGTTCAGTTATGTCTGTCAGAATCTCTATGTAAACATACCTAGAAGGATGCTAGTGACTCTAAATCTCTACAAGTTGGAGGTCCTTTTTTTTTTTTTAATGCAAATATATACAAAAGTTTGAAAAATCTAGGAAAAAAAACTAAAAACTCTATATGCAAAATACTCCCCCACACTTAAACTTCACATTGTCCTCAATGTGCAAAACTGAAATTCTGAATTCTGAAGTAGCAGCAGATAAAACACAAAAACTGTGCAAATTGGTAAGGAATTTGGAAAAACTCGATTTCCCAAAAGTTGTTCATCTACGTGTTTTCTACAAAGTGTCAAAAGGACACAGTGTTTAGATAAACGGTCTGACAGTTATGTTCTCTGGACTAAATTACGTGCAGTCTGAATTTTTCTGACGAAAAGGTATTCGTTTTAATTTTCTTCAAAGTAAATTCCGGACTCTACGAAATTAAACATGGGGATGCAATATGATATGAAAATAATAAAAACTGAAATAAAAGGGTTTAAGATACAAAACCTATGGGTTGCCTCCCATTAGCGCTTGGTTTAACGTCGTCAGCCCGACTGTAGACTCTTTGGCTACTCCTTAGCCTGCATCTAAGACATTAGCATGAACATCCGAATAAACATCGCTAGGATACCGCATTGCTCCAAAAATATTGAAGCGAATCTTTTCATCATCAAATTCCATAGTGAGCGTTCCTTTGTCAACATCAATTACGGTTTTGGCCATTTTCATAAAAGGCCTCCCCAATAACATCGGTATAGATGCATCAGACCCGCTATCCATTTTCAATACAACGAAATCAGCTGGAAACACTAGTTGATTCACCTGCACAAGCACATCTTCAATAATACCTCTAGGGTAAACATTAGTACGATCAGCTAGTTCAAGAACAATACGGGTTTCTTTCAAAGGACCCAAATTCAAAGACTCATAAATAGATGCGGGCATAACATTAACCGATGCTCCTAAATCAAGCATGGCTTTTCCAAACCTTTTATTAGCAATCATAACAGGTATATCGAAACTACCTGGATCCTTGCACTTAGGTGGAAGTTTCTTTTGGAGGATAGCAGAAACGTTTCCCCCCACACTCATCACCTCATTACCGGTTAATCGTTTCTTCTTGGTACATAGGTCTTTCAAAACTCTTGCATATTTAGGAACTTGCCTAATTGCATCTATCAACGGAATATTAACATGAATATTCTTGAGTACATCTAAAATCTCTTTGTCTTGTTCCACCTTTTTGTTAGCAAACCTGCCAGGAAATGGTAAAGGAGGAACATAAGTTGAAACAAGAGGTTTAGAGTTTGTTTTAGGTACCTCATCGACTTGGGAAGAGTCAGTAATCTCTTTCTCCAAAACCGGCCCCTTGGGGTCTTTTCTTTTCTCAGCATCTTCTGGTTGCACAGTTCGTGTACCACTTCTCAATGTTACAGCATTAACAGTTTCTCTAGGATTAATAGGTTGATAAGGGAGTTTCCCACTATTTTGCGTCTCCAAAAGGTTCAATCTACCTGCCATGGTGCTCATTTGTGTCTGCAACTCCTTGATTGCACCATCAGTCGTTTGCTGATTCTTTTGCACCATTATGGTTAGATTCTTCATCATAGCAAGCATCTCTGATGATTTCGAGCTCTGCGATGGTTGTGGTTGTTTTTGGAAACCACTAGGGCGATTAAAAACCAGCCCTGGAGCTGCTGCTTGCGTATTCGCATAGCTGAAATTGGGATGATCTCTCCACCATGGATTATAAGTATTGGAATAAGGATCATACCGTTGCTTTTGCTGATTTGGGAAAATAACATTCACTTGTTCAGCTTCTTCCTCATAAGAGGGAATGATTACTGCGGCCATTTGTTGCATTATCTTCTCCATATTACCAATCCTATGTTCCAAGTGCGGTGAAGAAGTAATCTTTTTAACCCTTCGACTCATTGACACACCTCTTGTGTTGAATTGCTGCGTATTTGCATCCATATTCTCGATCAATTCTGTCGCTTCGTCAATGGTTTTGTTTGTCAAAGCACCACCACTAGCTGCATCGATAAGATTTCTCTCGGATTGGAGCAAACCATCATAAAAATACTGCACTATGAGTTGCTCAGAGATTTGATGATGTGGGCAGCTCTCTAACAACTTCCTGTCGTACCGTTCCCGATGAGTCGTAAAGAGTCTCACTTTGTAATTTGTTCAATCCCACTAATTGCTTTACGAATAGTTGCTGCTTTAGAGGCGGGAAAGTACTTTTCTAAAAATGCTCTCTGCATCTCGTTCCATGTTGTGATACTTCCAGATGAAAGACCATAAAACCATTCTTCTGCAGAATTAATCAAAGAGAATGGAAAAGCTGTCAGTAAATCTCTTCCTTGATCAGTTCTAGTTGGCTTCAAACTTGTCAACCTATGTTGAAACAGTAGTAAATGAAGATTTGGATCGTCTCCTGGAAACCCTTTGAACTTCGGTAACCAATGAATCAACTGAGATTTGAGCTCAATTGACTCTTCTAAGTTGACACACAACTTCTGTTGATCAAACGATGGGGATGTCATATCTTTGAGTGTCCTCTTGGGAGTTGGAGGTGGTGGAGCGGCGTCATTTCCCTGGTTCCCTTGGTTTCCCTGGTTACCAGTGTTTTGGTTGTTCGTTCCGCCAACCATCTCTTTTTGTTGTGATTGAGGTTCTTGTAGTATTGTTCCTCTACGAGTTGAAATTCCACACCTTGGGTAATCCCAACGTTTGGGTGCCAGAGATCAAGTACCTGAAACAAGATTCTCAAAAACAAAATTAAAAACAGAAAATCAAAAATCAAAAACAAAATAACAATCCGCTATGCCTCCCCGGCAGCGGCGCCAAAATTTGGTCGGTTGTCAGCCAAGCAAAAATAATTTAAGTTCTTTCACTTCACAATTATAAATAATAGTATAGTTATAAGAACAGATTCGTTCCACAGGGAGATATGGGTTGTTATTCGTATTTGAAAACTTAAGTAAACTGGGGGGATTCTGGTTGTTCAATGTAAATTAAACTAAAAGTTGTAAATAGTTGAGAAAATATCAGAGGAGAAAAGCTTGGTTAAGGAATTAGCCGTCCATCATTACACATGCTACTCAATTAAGCAATCTATATCATCATCACTCTTTTACAATACCAATAACTCTAAAATATCCCCAATCGGTGTAATACTTCGTTACGTCTCCTAATATCAACACATATTGCAATCGCTAATACATGAATTATTTTTCATCAAATAACCTAATGCTCATTGCTAATAGATTCAACTTGAGAAAATCATTAAGGTCCGTGAGACGAGTTACTCATAGGCAATACATACACAATCGTGTCATATTCAACCTAGGCCAAGTTTTACTTATGACTTCCTTCACGATTCACACCGCTAGTAATCACAAATCACTACCTATTATTAAGATTCTTGACAGATATCTAAGTCTCCTAATTAGTTGTAGACAAGTTATTAAGATATTCAATTCTTGCAACTTAAATATGCGAAACAACTAATCATATCAAATGAACACAATCATTCAATTATTATGCGCAGCAAAACATGAACGATATTTGAGAGTGAATAACGAGATTAGTGCATCAATTGAATAACATGCTTATGACTTAGGTTTACATCCTTAACCAAATAGAAAAGTTTAGTTCATCATAATGGAGTTTATAAAAAATCAAAGAGGAGGAAATATAGAACACAAACTACAGTCGAATAAGATCTTTAGCCACTGCTGCTTCTGTTTTTCTCTGAGCAATTTCGTCGAACAGGTGGTGTGCATAAAAACGAGGGTGAGAAGGTATGTTCTGCTCACGATTTGAGCCTCTATTTATAGTTTTCATTCCCTGGAAATTCGAATCTGATAACCTACAAGCTCTCCTTAGCCGATACAAACCCTAAACTCATATTAATCCACAGCCATTCATCTTGAAAATCGACGGCAAAAGCACCAGTCGGTTGCTGTTTTCCAGCTGCAACATCAATCCAAAACTTCTCTTTCGACTGAATTATCTCCCAAGTAATTGATTCGATACCAATCCAAATTCCCCAACCGTCTTAAACTTAATCATAATATCCACGACAGCAACACGCATTCATTGCTCTGTTTTTCCGGTCAAGGACTCAACCAAGGCAACTAGAACCACACTAGCAGACTCGTGCCACTTCTGTCTCTGTATCTA
This sequence comes from Papaver armeniacum, assembly GCA_023531295.1. Taxonomy (NCBI): domain Eukaryota; kingdom Viridiplantae; phylum Streptophyta; class Magnoliopsida; order Ranunculales; family Papaveraceae; genus Papaver; species Papaver armeniacum. The sequence continues at coordinate 160,081 of JAJJWW010019443.1, forward strand.
ACTCGACTAATATGCAGCCAACTCCTACTCAAGCCATCTTCACATCATCCCGTTCTTCACCATCTCTCTGTCTCATCGCTGCCCAGCACAAACTTGAACTATCCCATTGACAACACTCCTTCATCGATCAATAACAGCTCCCATTCTTTCCATCGTTGTAGCTTCATTCTCTTTCCTGCCATCACTAGCTTCATCATTCTTTTTTTCGTGATCATTATGATCATTTTATGGCATCCAACACCACAGAGTCGTCACTGCCATCATCAGTGTCACTTCCAAATCTCTCGTTTTAGCTCTCAGCAGCTACCACTGAACCATGGTCATCGTGATCATCATCACAACAATACCTCGACCTACAACACCGTTCTCTATCAATCACCACTGCTGATAATGAACGGCGGCAGCATCGCCTTATTTCTCTACCATAATAACTGCAGCACCTTCACTTCCAACAGCAGACTTTGTCATCGTTGCTGTTGTGATCATCATGTGATCAATCAATGGCAGCCAACGTCATTATCCACTTCCATCTCTGTGTTCTTATTCAATCACCAGTCAACCCATCGCTAGCTCCAGCTTACATCACCAAGTATCAGCATCATCAGCCTTCATCAACGGAGGTCATCACTGCCATTAATCACCACCGATAAATTCCAACTCCCTATTCACATCCCGAGCCTTCAACACCCTACTGCTCCATGTAATACTCATTCAAAACCACCACAGACTCGTGGTCACCACCTCCTCTTCATTACTACCAATGGTAGCAGCTCGAACAACATATATCCATGCAGAACGGCACGCGGGATTTTCCATTTTGAAATGGAATAAGAAAATGGCAGCCCTGAGTAAATCAGGCGTCTGCTTTTAACATTATTTGAATTTCAGCCTCCCCCTTTGTAAACTACCTGACTGTATTTAGTAGTTCCTTTGTAACATGGTTACCCCCTAGCAGAGAGTGGATGCCCATTAACAAACAATGGGGTGGCAATAGCATTCGCCACTAAAATGACCATCTTGCCCTTTTTCTTTCAGATTCTCATTTTGCTCATAACTTCATTCTTTCGCCGTTGGCTTCGTATTCTCGTCCTCTTCAAGATGAAAAGTAGAAATCTTGTACTTGAACGATCTCCACTTGGTCTTTGGCCCTTCTCCACTTGTAGCTAGTTTCTTTTATTGCACAATTAAGTGCCTAATTCACTTCTTTTGGATGATTCACCTAATAAAACACAAATAAGAGAAAACAAGCGTAATATACAATAATTTGCAAGAAAACCAACAGATACTAGCATGGAATTGACACTAAATATATGTGAAATATGCACATATCAGCTGTCATAAATTATATGCATGCCGACTATATTATAGCCGGCGTTATAGGAAATATTTACATGCCGACCGTAAGAAAGTCGGCATAATGTTCATTCAAAGACCCTTCCGGCCACAAAACGGTCGGCGTTTTCTTCATCCAAGGACCATGCCGGCTAAAATTGGTCGACATTTTATTCAAACAAAGACCATGTCGGCTATATTATAGCCATCACTTTATTCAAACGTATATCTTGCCGACCTTTGACATTTTTGAAAACCAAATTTTTTGATCGAAATCGAACTCATAAGACGGATTAAAAGTTTAATCTACTGGATTTTCATTTTCAAAATTTTAATTTAAACTCAATTAATTAACCTAATCAGTTTTTTAGTGTTAATTAAACAAGGGCATATTAGCCATTTTGAAAATACAAAGTTAAGGGGTGGCTTGGTTTTACTTCATAATGACCAGATTTTATCTTATTGGGTATACCCTAATTAATCTGGGTATATCCCAATCTCGCCAAATTTAAAAGGGAGATGCCGGCCTTATTATTGTTGGGTCTCCACCAGCAAAGAATGTGTTGATTGTATATTCCTGCCTGCATCCTAAAAAAGATATTTTTGTCTTGTAAAGGGTGGTCCTCAGTCTGTTCCACTCATGACTCCAACTCTTTCTAGGATAATGTCTGATACCCAAAAGCACTTCCATTAGGAACAATGTGATGTCAGTGTTAAGTAGTTAACTCACTTTAGTCTTAATAAACAAATACCAAAATTCAAGCTCATCATCCAAATTGTATACAAGCCAACTAGTGTTCTTCTTTTGTGCTCTACCTATATTTGATTCAGTTTTTTGGTTAATTAGGCCTTAGATTTGAATTTCTGGGTCTAAAAGACAAGTAAAATATAGCCCTTGCTCAAATAACCAGGAATTCAAATTTCATGGTTCTAATATCCTTTTTTGGATATTCTGCCCAACCTTGACGAATGATTATTATATCTAGTTACCAAAATAACCTTTTTATCATCTCTCCACCAACCTCTTCTTCCTCTTCAAACGACGACAATGGAGAAGTGGTTCTGCTGATTGATTTAAAGGAGAGATATCGATTGAATTAGTTACTGGTGGTGGTGATGTATTATCCACCGGTAGCAAGAATCAGTAAGAAAACTACATACTAACTGGGTTGATTTTGATTTGATACTGTTGATTTTGCAGACTTGAATGAAGACAATGTTCAATTTCTACTTCCTAAATCAGAAGAAAATACACAGGTTGACGTTAATGGAAATACCCCTAGCTGCAGCTTTGTTTATCTCAATCACTCGAATGTAAATCAATGGTATGAGGGGTTCGTCTCCGGTGGTGGGTTTAGATTTGGGGGTTTTTAATGGCAATCAATTATGAGTTGATGACAAAGTGGAATTGAGATACTGCGTTTCAACTGAAACAAGAGAGGTGACAATATTGGGTATAAAGTGGTTTTCGAGTACAAGATTATCACGGAGCTGGTGGTGCGAATTTTGGTAAGTATGTGGGCTGGATGGTCGTGATTGATTGGTATATGGAATTAGCAAGATTATTTATCCAACAACAGTTGAATTTGGTTTGCTAGTGGAGATTGAATTTGGGTTTATTTAGTTGGTCGTGTTTGAGCTGGGGTGGACCTTGAGATGGTAGTGGGGATGCTATCGAGCTTGTTGACTTCTTTTACTTCATCTTAATTGTGGATGTGAATTGAAATAAGAGGAGCTTTGGCCGGAGATAATTAAGGGTTCTGTATGTTGATTGATTTGAATGTGTAACGAAGGTAATTTGTTCGCAATATAGAAGGCGGAACTGTGGACGGCATTGAGTTCGCAGCTATTCAGAGACTTGATCGTTGGTTGAAAACTAAGGGGAATAGAGATGACCGTGAGTATTGCAGGGAAGCTGGAGTTGCAGGTTGTATGTTGTTGTTAATTGTGGTGACATTGCACTGGAACAGGTGGCCTGTAGAGTTTATCTGATGAAATAAACAAGTGCTATTGCAGTGGAATTGAGATGCTGCATGGCAACAGAAACAAGAGAAGTGGAGCTTTAGAAGTGCGCAGTGGCTAGAATTTGTGGAATAATGAGGTTGATGTTGAAACGCTAACGGAGTTTGGTTGATTTTCAATCGGATCATCTTATAAAGAAGAGGGAAACGAAGAAGAAATGGTAGCGTTTAACGTAATTTGTGAAATTGAATAGCACCGCTACAATCTCAAACGGAAGGTAAGTGTGTTTTTTTCCCTTTTGGTTTTGGTTTGGCTCGAGTCCTTTTGTTAATGTTGTTGGTTACATATCTTACTTAAAAACTCGCAACAGATCATTATTATGTGTTGGATCGTTTGTTGATATCGGATTTATCGATGAAATGCACAAGATGCACTCGAGTGCATAATGAATATATATGACAGAAAAATATATTTTGTCCAGGTTGCACTTGAGTGCATCATGTATATTTTTTTTAATTTTTTGTAGTTCATCATGTATGTTTAGAGGAATAGAGCTCGTTTTGAGCTACAACATGGAGAAACTAATATGTCTATTGCGGCTGCTATGGGTTTAGGGAGAAGCGGAAACAGTGGGTGGTACCACTTGTTGCCAACGGTTAGCCGTTATTAGCCATCATTTTGATGTGATCAGTGGTGATTGAAAGGTTCGAGTAAAACTGATTAAAAAAAAAAGGTTCAAGTAAATATATTTTTTATATTATGGTGAACCTTGAGATCTTGGATTATTGATTTTAGGTGTACATAATAAATTTCAGGTGATAACCAGATTAAACTTTGATTTATCCACTAAATACACAAGATGCACCTGAGTGCATAATGTATAATACGATAGGACATAGATTTTTTGTGCACTCAGTTGCACCGAGTGCATATAATGTATATACATATTTTTATTGGAAATATGTTTTGATGAGGTTGCACTTGGGTGCATAATGCATAGTTTTATAGGAAGTAGATTTTCGGTGCATAATGTATACTCTTATTGGAAATAAATTTTGGCCAAGTTGCACCTGAGTGCATCATGCATATTTTTATATGGAATAAATTTTGGTCAAGTTGCAACTGGGTGCATAATGCATATTTTTACAGAAAATAAATTTTGGCCAGGTGCACTTGGGTGCATAATGTATTCTCGGCTGGGCTGAAAATATATTATTATTTTTTTTCAAAATTTCATATCAACAATGGATCTTGTTTTGTAGAGATTTTTGAGCCCTTTCCAAAAATATAAATTTTATTAAAATCCGACTTATATTTTGGAAGTTAAGACATTTCTCGCGATTAATTTTAATTGTAGAAAATAAATAAGAGAGAGAAAAGGATATGAAAAAGAATAAAATTTAAAGCAAAGGGTATATATGGCTAATATTTCCTATGTCTTTTTCGCCGAGACCTATATTTTACAAGTCCATTACTCCCATACTATATGAGATTTGGACATATGACCTGTTTTCCGGTATTTGATTTGCTTATACTTGTGATTTGACACCTATTGCCGATGAGTAAAGTTAGTGGCCCATGGTAAGAAAAACATTATGGAGACAATAATTACTAATACATTTGGATGAAAACACTGCAATCTATACGTAACTATTATTGGAATATATTTGCTAAACTTGTAGCTTCACACGACTCCTACCAAAATAATTTTCGCTTCATCTGGAACAATACAGTGTCATCAACGGATAACCTTAAACCTTGCGTCTGTACAGGTTCTTGCAGTTCATAAACTAATTATTGTAAGTAAAATATAGTCTCCCTCGAAAAGAAAAGAATTGAATTTATCCTATGCGCTAAAGATTGAAAATTTGTTATTTGGAGACAATATTATGACTATTATGACTGTTCCTCGGTCTATATAATGATGTAACAAAACTAGTCATAAAAACCCAAGGTGACCAAACTTGTGGTACAAAAACCCCACTCAAATGTTGGGATTCATTAAAACTCCATCTTAAACTAAATTGATACAAAAACCCCAAATTTAAAAAAAAATGATACAAAAATTCCACATTTCAAAATTGGTTTCATCAAATTTTATGATGAAACCAAAAATTGGTTTCGTCAAATTCTATGAGGTTTCATCAAATTTTATGATGAAACCAAATTTCGGTTTCATCAAAATTTTGTTTTTTGGGGTTTTTGTGTTACTTTTGTTTTGGCGGGTTTTTTGTGGATGGATAGTGACACCTTTGGGGTTATAACTCGCGGACCGGTGATGTAATGTATTGCATATTAAGGGTAAGAAACCACTCAAGTAGAATAATTGGCAAACACAAAAAAAACGAATGAGATAGAGATCAACGTCGCTTTCTAGTTCCTTACTTATATTTCAAATGTTCAGCTACATCAAAAAGGGAAAGAAACCAAATTTTCAACTTCTGATTTTCAACCAAGAATTATTTCCTTTAGTGGTGTAAAATGGGTCGTGCCAGCACGTTTCCAGTATTCGTGTTTTGTGCCCGTGAACTGTGTTGGGCTTAAGCAAAAGAGTGATACGAAAGAGAACGTCCGGATTTCTCGGGGCAAAAATGGTGAGAAATTCATCTTCTCAACTACACAGTTCTAGGGTTTTGGATACAGATCAGCAGGATAAGCAGGGTATGAAGCAAGGTTTTGACATCAGTATTTCGTGGGCGGATATGGTTCGTGGTATTCAACAAGGTAGCAGTACTAGGGTTTCAGTAGCTTCAAAGGATACGAAAAATCAAATCTGGGAAACAGTTTCAAGGAAAAAGAAAGTTACAAGCATGCATACTAGTTTTGGCAAGGAGATTATCATAGACTGTAAGTATAAATCTTTTATTCTTACTTCCAGATCTAATGGAGTTTTATTTGATGAGCAAACCAGAAACACGAAGAAGATCTTACAAGTGCAAATAAGTTTTGAAGGGGTCATCTGTATGAAGAACATTATGAAAAGAGAAAGCAAAAAGAATTTTTATGGTAAATGGTATTGGGTTTTTCATAGAGGTAATGAGCATATTCTTTTTTGTCGTGATCAAAACAAGTATGGAGAATTTTTTTCGTGTTTCGTATTCGTGTGAAAAGATTAAACACTTTATGTGTTTTCCAGTAGAAGATGTTTCTTCAGGGTGGTTACCATTTGTTCAGGGTTTTTCAGATGTTATCTTGCAGAAGAAGACTTTATCCCATCAGCTTGAGTCACAACCTTAGATGAATGAAGAATTTACACCTATCTTACAGATTGAGTCGCAGTCTGTCACTCAGAAGAAATTACCATTACATACTCAGGTTGAGTCGCAACCTGTTTATTCTATAAGGGATGGTACTTTGGATTCTTCAACTAAAAATTGGAATCATGCCATCATTATAGAGGCTTCTATCGAAGTTTCTTCTTGGAACTCTATCGGTGTAGAAATTGCAAATCGTTTCTTGCTTGAGTTTGGTTTTGATATATTCCCATTTGCAACTAAGAAGCATTTTTATTTGTTTCTCAGGAAGAAAATAGTCGTTTATTAAGTAATGGTCATTTGGATTTTGATGGCAACTTCTTAAGATTAATGTCATGGTGGAACACAGTAAATTCAGTTGCATTGCCGGTTCTTTCGTCAGAGGGCACTTGGTTGGAGGTGAAAGGAGTTCCATTTGATCTTTGGGGTAATGATCTTTTTAAAGAATTGGGTTCACTTTTTAGTGGTCTTTTAGAGATACACGAAACTACCTTAACTTGGAGTGATACATCAGCTATTAGAATAAAAGTCATGAACTTTAATAGTCTTAATACTTCCTTCGTATTTCGATTTGGTTCTTTCTCTTTTCCAGTGTTGGTTTCTCAATTTAATATTATTGATGGCTGTTTTGATCAATCTCATCATAAGATTACTGATTCGAGTAACTTGGAGATAGTTTCGTAACTCCCCGCTGCAGAATCGCTAACAAATTTGAAATTCAATGTGGAATGGCCGAAAATCCCTCGTAATATTCTTAGACCCCATGATTCTCGCCGGAAGAATATGGTCAGAAAATTTTCTTTGGTTGAAAAAGGAATGTTCGTTACAGATAATTCAAATTTTGAATACAACGGCTATCTTACCTAATTTTCAAAATGAGGATGAAGTGAATGAATATCAAAAAACAGCTGTCTCCATTCCGTATTTATAGATGATTGATTCAACTAAGGCATCTTCTTCTTCGATGGCAGTTATAGTATCTCCAAAGAAAAACAGTTCCAAACAGAATGCAAAAAGATTTGATTTTTTTCTAAACACATCTGAGAAATGGAGCACTTTAAAATTGAAGGTTGATCCCATTCTAAGAAGGAATTTTGAAAAATTATTAATGCAGATGATTTCAGGAATGCATCTTAGTTTCTTCTTGGTATGGTATTCAGGATTTACAATTTTTATGGATTTCAAAATTATATGTTGGAATATTAGGGGTCTTAATGATTTAAATAGAAGAGATATAGTCAAGAAGAAAATCAATGATTAGAAGCCAGCTATTGTGTTGTTGCAGGAGACCAAAATTCAGCAGTGTAATGATCTTTTAGTTTGGCAGTGTTGGAGTAAGAATTCAGTTAAGTGGTTAGACTCTCCTTCTCAAGGGAGTTCTGGAGGATTTTTGTGTATGTGGGTGTTGATGGTGGTTTTTAGTTTAGGGCGAAAATTGTAAAAGTCTATCTACCTGACCCGACATCGGAAGTAATAGACCTTAATATGTCTATATTCCGCAAGGAATTTGAAGAATATATCAAAATCTGATGAGTTCATATGCCGCTCTTCATATTGTATTGAAACTCAAGCTCCTAGATGAATTGTTCACTAATATAGAGCCTAACGAGTATTTAAGCTCCTAGTTGCATTATTCACTAATGAAATGAAGCCATTTAGAAGTGTTGAGTGCCTAAGCCTCTTCGCTCATATATGTATTGAGCAATTCAATATATTTATGTGTATAAAATTTACTCAGAATGGTGCATGTAGCAACAATCCCAAATATTCTATAAATTTTATCTTGCACCAGCATTATTCACTAATACATGGCCTGCCTAGTGTTTTCCTATGCTATGTTCCCCAGCGAACTCTCAATATTGGTATGACATGACGATTAAATGTTCGCTCGCAACGGAGTAGCTTGAATCTCCCGAAGTGTCAGTATTGAGACCTGCATGAAAACACTCACATAGGCTACACCACCCTCTGACAAAGAGATCACTGCGTTCGCACGCGTTTAAATTCCTTAAGGAAAATTTGGACTGCTCACATCAGTCTCAAAAAAAAAAATAATCACGGCCACACGATTTGGACGCGCGATTTAACAAACTTAGACTACTTCTAGCAGAACTAGGAAATCACCATAGTGACCACCGGCGGGCCCACTAATACCCTAGTCGATCGAGTCCTATTTTTCTCATTCACAAGCGCTTCAAACGCCGACCCAAACATCGGTGTTCGCGCAGTAAAAACAAGCTCAAACGAGTTGAGACCGACAAAAACGGTCTCAAAACGCATCGCATCCGTCCAACTTAGCCGGCCTAGTTGGATGGCTTAGATCACATCTTGAACGATCAAAGAAGCGCTGACATGTTCATTGGCGGCCCAACATCTCCCTTGGTCGATCGACTTGCCTGCAGCAAGTCTATAGGGCACTCAACCGTTTGCCCAAACTCGAGCAAACACGTTGTGTTCAAAACCCTAATTTGGGTCACGGCAGTATAAAACTGTCGCAAATCGACCGTGTCCGTAAAACTTAGCTAGCCTAATTGGACGGCTTAGATCGCGTTTCGGACGATCAAGGAGGTGCTAATGCGTTCACCACCGGCTCAATATTATCCCCGACCAATCGACTTGCTCATGGGAAGTCAATGGCACACCAAATCATTCGATTGAACTAGGGTGTACGCGGCTGCTTTGAAACCCTAATTGATGTTTGCGGCAACATCTTACTGCCGCAAATCGATCACGACCATCCATCTTCGCCAGCCTAATCGAGAGGTACAGATCTGATTTCGTGCGGTCCTAAAGATGTCAGTGTGATCACCGTCGACCCACCTCTACACATGGCCGATCGGCCTATTCGAACTAGGGCTCGATGTCCCGGAACGATCGCCTAAAGAAGGGTTGGTCATGCGGCTTCAAACCCTAAAATATAATCAGCGGCAGCGTTCACCTGCCGCAAGTCATCTTGTCCGACCAACTTCGCTAGCTTGGTCGGACGGTTTAGATTAGGTTCTAGATGGCCAAGAGGGTGACGCCATGATCACCGGCCACTCCTCCTCCACAAGCAGTGATCGACCAAGTGATGGCTTGTTCACACAGCCCTCAAACGATCACCCAAAGGTGGCTGAACATGCTACCTCTTTAAGACGCTCAATCCGCGACTCATTCGATCGAGCTCAAAAACAGCGATTCTTCTAGCACATCGATTATTTTCAGCTGCTTATTCGAAAGCGATGCTTTATATACATTGATTACAAGCAATGCTTTATAAATATTGGTTTCACAAATAATAATTTATTTGACCTAAAAGCACTATGTGATGCTTTCAGCGACGAGTCCCACGACTCAACCCACTTACTCGAGACATCAAACATGTCACAAACTGGGGGATGCTCACTGGGTTATTGGTTTGGCGGTTTACAGCGTGCGGCGTGCAACGCGCCCATTACGAGAACGTGTCAGGAAAGGACGAACGGTTAACAACGATGGGAGTAGTGGGTAAAGGCGTGACCACGTGATGATCACCACCTCTTGCACAACCCCACTACTCCATTACTTAATCTTCTCCACTTCCTATGGGATCAGGGTTGTGCTCAAATGACTTGTATAAATAGGTTTTCAACCTATTTCGACAACAGAAAAAAGAACAAAAGTATTATCAACACAAGTATCCAGAAACCATATTCTGATACAAGTCATAAAACAGCCACACCTTCATAATTTAACATTCCGATCTCAAACACCTTCTTCGCTTCCCTCCCTAAGATCAACCCTTCTCCTTCACCTTGTGACCGAATTGAATCTGGAATGACCATTTCTTGGTTTAGGCCAGAGTCTTACAGATTGATCTCTCGAACTCAAAAGTACTCTAGTGCAGTGCATTTGTTTAGGGTTTTAATTCGTTTCTCATCAACACACCTCAAATTACCAAAAACCGCAGAATCGATTTTTACCATCAAACAGTGGGATTCTTCAAAGTTGGAGGTGATTGATTCTCTCATTGTGCCATATTCCATAACAATTCAGTGCACAACTATTGCTAACTCCTTTGAGTTGGATGTTCACAGGTGTGTATGCACCTTGTGCATCTAATGTTGATGAAGTTAATTTGTTCTGGAGAGAAATTGTGGAAGTTAGATGTTTCGGGCAGTTTCCTTGGGTTTTAGGTGGTGACTTCAATGAGATTATATATTTACATGAAAGAACTTCAGATGGTGTTTCTACTGCTGGTATGAGCAAGTTTAATAATTTCATCTCTCGGCATAGATTGAATTATCTTCCATTAATTGGTGCAACATATACTTGGACTAATAATCAGTCTCAAAGTATCAGAAGTCGAATTTATAGAATCTTTGTTTCTCCTGCTTGGGAAATTTTTTACCCACAAGTGATTCAGCAAGCTCTTGCTAGACCCTGCTCTAATCATAATCCAATTTCCTTAGTGTGTGAAGGTGTGAAACATGGACCATCTCCATTTCGCTGTGAGTATTTCTGGTTTTATCACCCAAATTTTCTTGATTGTATCAAAGATTTGTGGATGTCTTTTACTGTTTCAGGTAGTGCAGGCTTTATCTTTTGTAAAAATTTGCAGCTTTTAAAACCAAAATTGAAAGATTGGAGCAAACAACAATTTTGGAAGCTTGACAGAAGGTTGGAGGAATTGGAAGATGTTTTTTCTGATTTGGATGCTCTTGAGAACACTAATAATGGCCTAATTGAAGTTCAATGGGAATCAAGACTTAATGCAAGACCGGAGTATTGCAAGCTTACAATCCTTAATGCCGAGAAGATGAGAAGTAGAGCAAGAGTAACTTACACCAAGAATTTTGAGCACAACACTAAATACTTCCATAGAATTTCCAATGACAAGAGAAGAAGGTGCTTCATAGGTTCTATTAAAGTCAATGACATTATTACCTCAGATGAAAATGAAATCACGAATGGAATTGTGGCTTTCTTTCAAAATATTTCCAGACCCAATCTCCTAGAACTGTAAGTATGGAAGGTATGCAGTTTCCAACTATTTCTGCAGAAATGAGTACTTGGTTAGAGAGTGATATTGATGAGGCAGAATGTTTATCAGCTATTAAAAATTTGGGCCAAAATAAAGCTCCAGGTCCAGATGGGTTCCCTGTGAGCTTTTATCTTTTATGTTGGGATTTTGTTAAGCATGACTTCTTGAATGTTGTCAAGGAACTGCAGGAAAAATCTTTTCTTGATTGGAGACTAAAAAATACTTTTATAGCTTTGATTCCCAAAAAAGATACTATTGAGGAGATTAAAGACTTGAGGCCAATTAGTTTAATTCATGAAGCTTATAAAATTGTGTCCAAAATTCTTGCTGAAAGATTCAAGAAAACCCTGCCAATTATTATTTCTCAGCATCAATCTGCTTTTGTCAAGAAGAGACAAATTTTGGATGGAGTTCTTGTTGCTAATGAGCTTATTGATTCAAGGCTAAGAAGTGGAAAACTAGGTATTTTATGCAAAGTTGATTTTAAAAAAGCTTTTGACCATGTAAATTGGGATTTTCTTGATGAAATTTTCCAGCTTATGGGATTTGGAGTTAAATGGAGACAATGGATAAGATGATGTGTTGAATTCACTAGATTTTCTATTCTTGTGAATGGTAGTGCCACAGGTTATTTCAAAAGTAAAAAAGGAATAAGACAAGGTGACCCAATTTCACCTTTCTTATTTCTTTTGGTTGGTGAAGCTTTAACTTTCATGATCAAGAGAGCTCAAGAGCAAGGTTTAATTTCTGGATTTCAAGTTAAGAATGATGGTTTACTTGTTAGTCATCTTCAGTTTGCAGATGACACCTTATATTTTCTTGATGCTGATGTTGAACAAGTTAAAAATCTAAGGCTTATTCTCCTTTCTTTTGAAATGCTCACTGGTTTGAAGATTAACTTTGCTAAAAGTCAAATTTATGGTGTTGGTTATGATGGTGACTTGACAGTTTTCTCTTCTCTTTTGGGTTGTTTCAGTGGTACCTTACCAACAACTTATTTGGGACTTCCTTTAGGTGATAAATGTGGAGGAGTTGCTAAATGGGACAAGGTGGTGGATAAATTCATTGCTAGGCTTCCTGGTTGGCAAAAGATTCTTCTTTCAAGAGCTGGTAAGGTTGCACTGATGTTTATGGGTGAAAACTATTCCTGCCGGATTTGGTAATTTGGGGTGTGTGGATGAGGAATGAATCTAAACCCTAAACAAATGCACTGCGTAGTGAGTGCTTGTAGATTCGGAAATCAATCTTTGCAAGTCCGGCCTAAACCAAGAAATGGACGTTCCAGACTTGTTTCGGTCACAAAGTGAAGGAGATGGGGTTGATCTTAGGGAGGGAAGCGAAGAAGGTGTTGAGATTGTGAAGGTGTTGGCTATGAATGACTTGTAACAGAAAGATGAACAGGCTTACGATTGATGCAAGGAGGCTCTGGGTGTTGGAATACGTTTTTGTATTAACACTTGCCTCTGTTGTTTTTCCCCCTGTTTTTGAAATAGGGCGGAGAACCTATTTATACAAGTCATTGAGCCTTATTCACGTCTCTCGTGGGAAGTGGAGGAAGTGGAGTGATGGAGTAGTGGAGTTGTGCGTCGGTGCCACACGACCAGTCTTGCCCACTTCTCATGTTCATCTCTTACCGTCCATGACTTCCTAACACGTTCTTGTGATGGCGCGTTGCACGCCGCACGCCGTAAACCTTGAGACCAATACCCAGAATGTATCCCTCCGGTTTGTGACATGATTGATGTCTGAACGTGTGGATCGTGGATCCACGATAGGTAGCATGTAATGCTAATTTGAATAACTGCGTTACTCAGGAAGTTGATACTTGTGAAGTATCGTGTGTATTTTATGCGAGTACTGCATCATGGTGTGGTAAAGTGATGGGTAATGACGCCTCACAGACCAACTAACTCCTGACCAGGGTTGTATAACCAAGATGGTGAAGTTGGACGGATGAGATGATCTTTGAGACACTCATCTGCGACCGTTAATGAAATTAGGGTTTTGAAGAGGTGCGTAGGCATCACTCTTCAGCTTGGTCGAAACCAAGCATGGGATACAACTTTAGCCATGCCGACCATACATGCGTGTAGAGCATGATGGTGTAGGCGCCTATACCCCATTACCTCACGAAAGTATGATCTGGGTCACTCAATTCATCCGGTGAAGTTGAGTGGTCGAGATCGATTTGCGATAGTAAACCAGTGCCGCAAGAGCCGCACGTCACGCCCACTTCAGGCACACATTCCAAGACGACCAATCTTGGTCGGTCTTGGCCGATTGGCCTGGTGTGAAGGTGGTAGGCTGGTGTTTACGCCTATACCTGAATATCCCATAAAAACGTGATCTCGAGCCATCCAAATCGTCCCGGCGAAGTTGAGCGGTCGAGATCGGTTGTGGTTTTGGGAGGTGTGACCACGCTAGTTTGGGCGTGCGTTTTGAATTAGCCGGGCATGATATGCCTTGGCCGATCGGGTGAGGGAATAGATGGGTCCACGGTGGTCATCTTTGGTATGACCAGGACCGCTTAATCTAATCTTGGACCCTCCATTCGTGTAGGAGAAGATGGACGCTCGTGATGCTCAAAACCCTAATTCGGATTTCAAAGCCGTCGTCACCCCTTGTTTGGGCGCACGAATTTGTTACGACCAAGCATGGTTGGTCTTGACCGGTTAGTCAAGTGTGTAGGCGGGCCCTCGGTGATTGTGTTGACATGCTCGGGCCCTTTGAGTTTACATCTACACCCTCCATCTATACTGCGAAGATGGATGGTTGAGACGTTTTGCGACACATGTAATATGCCGCAAACCCTAATTTAGGGTTTTCCGTCCATACTGCTTGGTATGAACGTTTTTTTTTGGCAAGCTAGGCCAATGGCCGACCATGCGGGGTCGGCAGTGGGTATTCCATACCGCTTGGGGGTGATGGAATTGATCCGGGTCATCCAATCATGCTTGTGGAGTTGGATGACTGCGATCATATCCGGACTGATATGGTCAGTCTGGATGCTCAATCGGGCTAGTATAACACACCGAGAGGGGCTCAATCGGGCTAGTATAACACACCAAGAGTCGGCTGTATGCATGTGGTATTTCGTACATGGTTTCATTATAATGCTTGGAGGTTCGTCTTGCTCTGTAAGAGTAACACTCTTTCGTCATGCCGCACCGATAATGAGTACAGAAATACAAGGCTGATTGCGCATTAATTAATAATGCTAGAAATTCACAGGGTATATGGGATTGTTGCTACATGCTCCAACCTGGATGAATTTGTGTATCCATAGAATGGGATTGTTGCCACATGCTCCATTCTTGGTGAATTAAGTGAGGAGTATCCAACACTTATTAATGGCTTTATCTTTTACAAGATGTCGCCGCATTATTTTTTGGGGTTTTTACAATTTTAACCTTAAATGAAAATCCACCATCAACATTAAGTCCCATGCCTAGCGCATAATGGTTACACTATTGTGGGGTAGGCATGAGATGGTGACAAATTTTGTACATTGAAATGACCAAGCTAAGGTGAATGTATATTTACTAGGATAGGCCGACATCGTCGGCGTTGCCCGGAACTGGTTGGTCCTGATCGAAGTTGTGAAGGAAGTAGGACTTGATCTGGTGAGTCGCTTTGGTTCCCCTTGTGTATATCCGAGCTTGGTCCCTTCCTTGGGTTAGGTGTACTCCCACACAGCATTCCTTAGATGTATCTGATAAGCATCGTTGATTGTTATCCCGAATTGGTAGCCTTTATAGGTGTGTTGATGGTGGATTTTCGTTTAAGGTTAAATTTGTAAATAACCGGAAAACTCATGCGCTGACATCTTGTAAAAGATAAAGCCATTTATAAAGTGTTGGATACTCCCTCACTTAATTCACCAAGAATGGAGCATGTAGCAACAATCCCATTCGTGAATACATGAAATTCCTCCAGGTTGGAGCATGTGGCAACAATCCCTTCCCCGTGAATTTCATATCGCCTTGTATTTCCAGTACTCATTATCGGTGTGGCATGACGATCGAGTGTTACTCTTACGAGTAACACGAACCTCCAAGCACTATAATGAAACCATGTACGAAATACCCGTACAGGTTGATTCTCGGTGTGTTATACTAGCCCGAGCCCTCTCGGTGTGTTATACTAGCCTGATTGAGCCCTCTCGGTGTGTTATACTAGCCCGATTGAGCATCCGGCGCCGACCATATCGGTCCGGATATGATTCGATTAGTCATCCAACTCCACAAGCATGATTGGATGACCCGGATCAATTCCATCACCCCCAAGCGGTATGGAATACACACGGCCGACCCCGCATGGTCGACCATTGGCCTTTGCTGCCAAGAAACCGTCCATACCAAGCATTATGGACGGAAAACCCTAAATTAGGGTTTGCGGCATATTACATGTGCCGCAAAACGGTCTCAACCATCCATCTTCGCAGGTATAGATGGAGGGTGTAGATGTAGACTCAAAGGGCCCGGAGCATGTCGACACAATCACCATGTGACCGCCTACACACTTGACCAATCGGTCAAAACCAACCATGATTGGTTACAACACATTCGTCCGCCTGAAAGAGCATGGTCGCACGGCTTTTAAAGCCAAAATTAGGGTTCAAGCCATCACGCGCGTCCATCTTCTCCGGCACGAATGGAGGGTCACAGATCAGATCGAGCAGGTCCGGTCATACCAGCATGACCACCGTGGGCCCATCTACCCCCTCATGCAATCGGCCAAGGCATATCATGCCTGGTTAACCCCAAAACGCCCGTCAAACTTGTGTGGTTACACCTCCCAGATTGCAAACTAATCTTGACCACTCAACTTCACCGGACGAATTGAGTGGCTTAGATCACGTTTTCATGGGACGGTGAGACATGGGCGTGAACACCAGCCCACCACCTACACGCTAGAGTGACCGACCAAGACCGACCAAGGACGGTTGTCTTGGAACGTGTGCGGGAATATCACGCGGTTACCAATTCCTTTGCGGTAAGAGATTTCTGCCGCAAACCGATCTCAACCACTCCTCTTTGCCGGTCAAATTGAGTGGCCTAGATCGCGCTTTCATGAGGGAACGGAATACAGGCGCCTACACCATCATGCTGTCAACACGCATGTATGGTCGGTCCTCTCCAAAATCCTTCCCATGCTTGGTTTCGACCAAGCCGAGAGTGATGCTTGCGCACCTCTTCAAAAACCCTAATATTCATTAACGGTCGCAGATGAGTGTCTCAAAGCTCATATCATCCGTCCAACTTCACCAGACTTGGTTATACAACCCCGGTCGAGTCAATCGGTCAAGAAGGCGTCATTACCCATCACCTTACCACACCACAATGCAAGACTGCATAAAATACACACGATACTTCACAAGTATCGACTTCCCGAATAACGCAGTTATTCAATTCAAAGATTACATGCTATCTTTCGTGGATCCACGATCCACATTCCAGACATCAATCATGTCACAAACTGGGGGATACATACGGGGTATTGGTCCTGGGCGGTTTACAGCGTGCGGCGGCAACGCGCCATCACAAGAACGTGTCGGGAAGTCATGGACGGTTAGAGATGAACAGGAGAAGTGGGCAAGACCGGTCGTGTATCACCGACACACAACTCCACTACTCCATCATTCCACTACCTCCACTTCCCACGAGAAACGTGAATGAGGCTCAATGACTTGTATAAATAGGTTCTCCGCCCTATTTCAAACAGGAGACAGAACAACACAAGTTCAGACAGACGTAAAACCAAGTGTTAATACAAAAACCGTATTCAAACACTCGAGCCTGCTTGCATCAACCGTAAGCTTGCTCATCTTTTGTTACAAGTCATAAGCAAGCCAACACCTTCACAATCTCAACACCTTCTTCGCTTCCCTCCCTAAGATCAACCCCATCTCCTTCACTTTGTGACCGAAACAAGTCTGGAACGGCCATTTCTTGGTTTAGGCCGGACTTGCAGATTGATCTCTCGAATCTACAAGCACTCACCGCGCAGTGCATTTGTTGAAGGTTTAGATTCATTCCTCATCCATACCCCAAATTACCAAATTCTGCAGAGTAGTTTTCACCCATCAACAATTGGCGACCACAAAGTGGGAGATTAATCTCTCGGTTGTGAAATCAATTTCTTCAATACCCAATCCTGTTTGGCTAAGTTCCGAGATGGTTGGTCTTAGGACTTCCTCAACAAATTCAAATCCCGGTCGAAGTTCCTCCAACGAGGATACCCCTCTTCCCAACGGCGTATCTGCTGGCGCAACAGGAGGAATCCCAACTATGAGCGAGTTGGCTCGGATACTTGAGACTCAGACGAGGAACATGGAGCTGATCAAAGAAGCGGTAAATGGCATACTTGACCTCCTCATCAAGATGACGTCGGAAATGAGCGTGCCAGAGACCTTTACACCGGGGACTAGTTCCCCTCAGATCAACAGTTTTACTACGAACCAGAGGAGGCCGGTAGATCGGAAGTCGTGTCTCTAGTGGAAGACTTGTGTGAACTCTTGCACCTCTCAAAGGATCAACGGGCGAAACGTTTTGCTGCAAGTCAATAATATAGCTCTGGACGCACACCTTGCTCCTTCTCGTCCAGGAGTCTCAACCGCATCGGAAACATCTATAAATAATGTTACATTCACGGAAGATGACATGATGGCAGAGGAAGGTCACAACCGAGCCCTACATGTTACCGCACACATCAAGGGTTCAGAGTTCCGGAGGTCCCTCGTCGACACGGGGAGCATCTTCGAACGTAATTACTCTCAAGACTCTCAAGACAGCCAAGGTCAGCCCATGCAAGATTGTACGACAGCCCACCACGATGACGGACTTGAAGGGAATCAAACCAAAGCACATACGGGTATGTCAATTTGAATTTGTCGGTAGGACCTGTTCGATCACGAGCAAAGTTTGAAGTCATAGAAAAGGAGCTAGGACTACCACATGATACTTTGGAGACCGTGGCTTCACCACAACAAGGTCATTCCTTCGACGTATCACCAAGTGCTCGAAGATTGTGCTAAATGAGAAAGTCATCCGTATTCCCGCATCATTGTCTCCGTACGCACCAATATGTGGAGTGGAGATGTTCGAGTCGAAAGACGCTCCGCAGGGAAAGTCCGACAAAACCCTGTGCACTCCATTACCCACGTGGGCTTCAATCCAGGAGGAAGACCGACTTACATCGCTGGGGGCCAAACACCACGACACGCTCTCTCCGACGAGACGTCCGTCTCCAACCGGTGAAACTTCAGCCCATCCTCACGCCAAAAGGGAGCGCTCTTTCGAGGCAAGCCGTGATCAGAAGGGGAAGACAATATACCTGGCGCCGCTGTTAGCAATTAGCAGGAGAGACCACCCAGTCTCTCCGCCCAATTGGATGTTGCAAGAACGATGGAATACAAGAGGAGGTATTGGACGCCCGCGACAGCTACAAGACGGAACCAATTCTACGACCGACGAGCTCGAGATTGTTAACATCGGGACTGATGAATCTCCCAGGCCGGTCTCTATCAGTTCGACTCTATCCGCGGACGAACGAACGAGCCTTGTTCAACTACTCAAGGAATACCAAGATGTGTTCGCCTGGACGTACGAGGAAATGCCCGGTCTGGACGAAAAATTGGTCACCCATCACCTACACGTCATGCCTGGATCCAAGCCAATCAAGCAATCTCCGAGGCAATTCAGACATGAGGTAGAAGAACAAATCAAGAATGAGATTCAGAAGTTACTGGCTGCTGGCTTCATCAGACCTATTCATCATCCGACCTGGTTAGCCAATGTGGTCCCGGTAAAAAAGAAAAGCGGACAGATTCGATGTTGCGTGGATTTCAGAGACTTGAACAAGTGCTGCCCCAAGGACGACTTTCCCTTGCCTAACATCGACATGTTAGTAGACGCCACTATCGGACACGGCATGTTTTCCTTTATGGATGGCTACAACGGCTACAATCAAATAAGGATGTATGAGCATGATGCAAGTAAGACAGCTTTCCGAAATCCTCTTGGCAATTTTTACTATACTGTCATGCCATTCGGTTTAAAGAATGCCGGTGCAACATACCAACGTGCTATGATGGCAATCTTCCACGACATGATGCATAAACAAGTAGAAGACTATGTGGATGATATTGTGGTCAAGTCAAAGGCTCGAGCTGATCACACCAACGTCTTACGGCGAGTATTTGAGAGGTGTCGGGAATACAAGTTAAAGATGAATCCTTTGAAATGCGCTTTCGGTGTCTCCTCATGCAAATTTCTAGGATTCCAAGTGACCTGCAGAAGGAATAAAAGTAGACCCGTCCAAGACTCGAGCTATCCTCACAATGCCGCCTCCCGAACTGTGAAAGAGCTCCGAGTTTCATGGGCAAGGTAAACTACATCCGACGCTTCATACCCGGTTTGGCCCAACTTACCGCATCATTCACCCCCTTGTTGAAGAAAGGAGCCAGCTTTGTTTGGACCGCAACCCAACAGAAGCTTTTCGGAAAGTTCAACGAATACTATCATCTCCAACCGTCATGAAATCTCTGTACAAGGGAAACCATTGGTCCTCTACACCGCCTTCGGTGACACCGCCGTAGGGGCTTTACTCGCTCGGGAAGACGACGAGGGAATTGAACGTCCCATATACTATTTCACCGAATATTGAGAGATGCCGAACTCCGATATCCCGGAGCGGAAAAGGCGTGTTTAGATTTAATCCATTCCATTCGAAGTTTAGGCATTACTTGCTATCTAATAGGGTGATACTCGTGTCTAAATCCGATCCCGCAAAGTTTTTGCTTTCAAAGCCGGGTCCCTGGCGGGAGGACAGCAAATGGCTTCTCCAAATGTCGAACTAGACATAACGTGTGCATCGCCTAGAGCTATCAAGGGTCAAGCAGTTGCAGACTTACTGGCAGCATTTCCCGGAGAAGGTACTACGGGGCTGCATGAAGAACTCCCTGGAGAATTCCCAGACGTCTCCATTCTGGAAGAAGAGGTGTGGCTTTTGTATTTTGACGGCTCCGCTACCCCTAGCAGTAATACCGGAGGAGCCGGGCGTGGTGTTGGTCTCTCCAACCGGAGAAGTATTTTCACATTCCTTCAAGTTAGACTTCGAATGCACCAACAACTCGCGAGAATATGAAGCTTTCCTCATAGGGCTTTCAATAGCTAAACAAGCGGGAGTCACACGTCTGGAGATAAGAGGTGACTCCAAGTTACTGGTGAATCAAATGAACGGAGTATATGCATTAAAAGAAGTAACACTAGCCCCGCACCGATCGAAGCACGAGAGGTTACTAAACTACTTTGCCGATGCAACCATAACCCATGTCGGTCGTGAAGAACAACAAACACGCCGATTGTCTAGCAACATTGGCTTCCAAACCGAAGTTCGAGGGGGCGGAAGAAACTTTGACAAGAAAAGGAGAACCATAGAATCGACATGGCTACCGCAACACAAAGACACCAAGACCGACGATTGGCGAACTCCGATCATTCGAGAGCTCAACTCACTCTCCCAAGGAAAGGTCGGTCTCAAAACCCCCGCAAAACTTCTTCATGCTTCATGGTATCTCAGATTATCGGAATCCAGATGGCTCCCTGTCGAGATGTCTGGGAGGTGACGAAGCACAACTACAGACTGGATCGTATTCACAATGAAATTTGTGGACAATCATTGGTGGTAACGCTTACCGGCGACTTCAACGCCTCGGGTTGTGCGGCCGAAATGGAGGCTCAATCCAGACTGCTTCAGAAGTCCTGCTCGAATTGCCAGACACCACCACACCAATTGGAGATTTTTAATGTGAACCGCACTGGGGACTGGAGAGAGCCCTACATTAGCTATCTCCGTGATGGGATAATTCCTGCCGGTCAAAAGGACGTTATTAAGATGAAGCAGAGAGCCAAGCGGTTCATATTCCATGAAGGGATCCTATACCGCAAGAGCTTCGGAGGTGATATGCTACGCTGCCTGGATGGAGAAGAAATCCCAGTCATGCTGAAGCAGACACACGAAGGAGAACATCAAGGGAAGAGGAAACTTTTTCTCCAAATACACGAGAGATACTATTGGCCGACCATGGAGGATGATGCAGCCGTTTTCGTTCAAAGCTGTCACACATGCCAAATTCATGGGAACCTTGTTCATGCGCCTTCTACCCCTCTGCATTCTATAAGCAGCCCATGGCCATTCTACTGCTGGGGACTGGACATTATCGGGAAGATCAATCCACCGTCATCGAAGCAGCACGAGTACATCATAACCGCAACGGAATACTTCACCAAATGGGTAGAGGCCATTCCCCTACGAGGAACTACAGGAGCAACAATTGCGGCTTTCATTAAAGAATACATCATTTGTCGTTTCGGCGTGCCCAAACATATCATCACAGATAATGGCACTCCCTTCGCCAACAAGCAGATACGGGAGTTACTTGAGGAGTACGGCATTAAACAAGTCTTCTCCACCGTCTACTATCCTCAAGGGAACGGGCAAGCTGAGAGTACCAACAAGACATTGATCCGGATCATCAGTCGAACGGTACACGACAATCCCAGGGAATGGCATGATCATTTACCAATGGCACTATGGGCATACCGTACGTCACCCAGAAGCTCCATTGGGGTTTCGCCATACTCACTCGTCTACGGAGCGGATGCAATTCTCCCAGCAGAGAGCCAGGATTGCAGCAGCAACCGGGATCCACTGGAACGAGGCCGAAGTCTCTGACTCCAGAATCGCAGAGTTAGACACTCTGGATTTTAGAAGGAATAAAGCAGAAGAACGCGCTCAGGTGTACAAGAATCGAATTTCCAGAGCATACAACAAAATTGTGAAACCACGCGTTTTCAAGGTGGGAGATTGGGTTTTGAAAACAGCCAAACACATCCAACAAGACATGTATGCACCAAAATTCTCACCAAAATGGGAAGGTCCCTACGCAATCACCAAGGCTTACAATACCGGCTACTACAAGATCGTTAAGGTAAACGGAGGCAAGCTGGAAGCAGTCATCAATGGAAAGTGGCTCAAGGCATATCACGCCTGACCATTATCTGTTGTGTCAACAATACAGGCATTTATTTTCATTACATGTTTGAATCATCAATTATATTCAGAGATGTGTCAATGAAAAACCTGTCTCACCAATCAAAAACCAATGCAATTTATTCCGCAAAGATGTTCAAAAACTCTTGACATAAATGTCATTAACAATAAGGGAGTACAGCTTAGAAGAGGCCATCTAGAAGATTATAATTCCTTGAGAGCATCATCTGCAGTCTAGCTTGATATCTCTCCGTTCTTTTCTTCAAGTCCTGCACAGCCTGCTCCACCTTCTCTGATTCTGCAGCCAGAGCTTTCTCCTCTTCCAAGATAGCTTTCGTAGCAGGAACAACATTTGAGAGGATACCAACTCGATCAACCTTGATGACATCAAGACGTTGCCGCAACCAGCCCACGTTGAACTTCATGGATTCACAGGTAGATACCATATTCTCCCACTTTTCGAGATTTGATTCAGCAACGTTGCGAATAGAAATACTCTCCATCTCCGCAATCATTGGAAGAAGGCAGTTTACCGCGGTAACCAAAGCAGAGGAACAATGTCGGACCACATTCCTGGTTGCGATATGACCGTACTTCCTCCACAACTTGGTGTACAAACCCACAAACTCCTTCCGCACCAAGAATCCACCGACATCCTGGTAGCTGGAGGATAAGCATTTCATGCGAACATCGAATGAAAGACCTGCATTTGGATATTCATAAGATGAGACACCCAGGTCAGCGTCTTCGAGGTTCACAGGGGTAGGCGTGTTTGAGTTTGAAGGAAGAGGAATGGTCAAGTCATCATCATCAATAACCGTCACACATGTTCCGGTAGGGTATCTTTGCAAGAATGAAGGGATTATTCACCCGATCGTTATGAAGAACAAACAATGTTTGTAAAAGGGGGAAGAGACAAACCGGTATGATCTTCTTGACTCGAAGAATACGAACGGGGATTGATCATGAAGCTCGACGCAGGTCGTGCACGTTTAACGGAAGATCTGGATGGTATGAAGAAGATGATCCATTGTTGTTAGACATGATGGGGAAATAGAGTTTTTGCAAGGAAGCTCTACTGTAAAAACGGATCAAAAAATCTCTTCACCTGCATAAATACTGAGGAAACCCTAAAACGATTATGGCGCCCGATATGTGAGGATTCAACGCCAACCAAGTCAGGATTTCTTTTGGGCCCTAATCGAGAACCGGAAGAGCATCTGGACACAACGATTCAATCGGCAATATGCAAGCACCGCGCCCGTAATCCCGGTAGAAGAAGAATCCTATCCCTGGCTCAAACACCTGAAGGGGCGGTCGAGCTCATACATGTAAAAGAGGAACCAAAGCGACTCACCGGATCAAGTCTTGCTTCCTTCGCATCCTTAATCAAGACCAACCAGCCTGTGGAAACGCCGACAATGTGAAACTATCCCGGTAAATATGTATTCACTCTAGCTTGGTCATTTCGTATGTCACCATCTCATGCCTACCACACAATAGTGTAACCATTATATGCTAGGCAGGGGACTTAATGTTGATGGTGGATTTTCGTTTAAGGTTAAATTTGTAAATAACCGGAAAACTCATGCGCTGACATCTTGTAAAAGATAAAGCCATTTATAAAGTGTTGGATACTCCCTCACTTAATTCACCAAGAATGGATCATGTAGCAACAATCCCATTCTGTGAATACATGAAATTCCTCCAGGTTGGAGCATGTGGCAACAATCCCTTCCTGTGAATTTCATATCAGCCTTGTATTTCCAAAGTACTCATTATCGGTGTGGCATGACGACCGAGTGTTACTCTTACAGAGTAACACGAACCTCCAAGCACTATAATGAAACCATGTATGAAATACCCGTACAGGTTGATTCTCGGTGTGTTATACTAGCCCGAGCCCTCTCGGTGTGTTATACTAGCCCGATTGAGCCCCTCTCGGTGTGTTATACTAGCCCGATTGAGCATCCGGCGCTGACCATATCGGTCCGGATATGATCTGATTGCAGTCATCCAACTCCACAAGCATGATTGGATGACCCAGATCAATTCCATCACCCCCAAGCAGGTATGGAATACACACGGCCGACCCCGCATGGTCGACCATTGGCCTTTGCTGCAAGAAACCGTCCATACCAAGCATTATGGACGGAAAACCCTAAATTAGGGTTTGCGGCATATTACATGTGCCGCAAAACGGTCTCAACCATCCATCTTCGCAGGTATAGATGGAGGGTGTAGATGTAGACTCAAAGGGCCCGGAGCATGTCGACACAATCACCATGTGACCGCCTACACACTTGACCAATCGGTCAAAACCAACCATGATTGGTTACAACACATTCGTCCGTTTTGAAAGAGCATGGTCGCACGGCTTTTAAAGCCAAAATTAGGGTTCAAGCCATCACGCGCGTCCATCTTCTCCGCACGAATGGAGGGTCACAGATCAGATCGAGCAGGTCCGGTCATACCAGCATGACCACCGTGGGCCCATCTACCCCCTCATGCAATCGGCCAAGGCATATCATGCCTGGTTAACCCCAAAACGCCCGTCAAACTTGTGTGGTTACACCTCCCAGATTGCAAACTAATCTTGACCACTCAACTTCACTTAGGACGAATTGAGTGGCTTAGATCACGTTTTCATGGGACGGTGAGACATGGGCGTGAACACCAGCCCACCACCTACACGCTAGAGTGACCGACCAAGACCGACCAAGGACGGTTGTCTTGGAACGTGTGCGGGAATATCACGCGGTTACCAATTCCTTTGCGGTAAGAGATTTGCGCAAGAAACCGATCTCAACCACTCCTCTTTGCCGGTCAAATTGAGTGGCCTAGATCGCGCTTTCATGAGGGAACGGAATACAGGCGCCTACACCATCATGCTGTCAACACGCATGTATGGTCGGTCCTCTCCAAAATCCTTCCCATGCTTGGTTTCGACCAAGCTGGAGAGTGATGCTTGCGCACCTCTTCAAAAACCCTAATATTCATTAACGGTCGCAGATGAGTGTCTCAAAGCTCATATCATCCGTCCAACTTCACCAGCTTGGTTATACAACCCTGGTCAGGAGTCAATCGGTCAGTAAGGCGTCATTACCCATCACCTTACCACACCACAATGCAGTACCTGCATAAAATACACACGATACTTCACAAGTATCGACTTCCTGAATAACGCAGTTATTCAATTCAGCATTACATGCTATCTTTCGTGGATCCACGATCCACATTCCAGACATCAATCATGTCACAAACCGGGGGATACATCTTTGGGGTATTGGTCCGGCGGTTTATAGCGTGCAGCGTGCAACGCGCCATCACAAGAACGTGTCGAAGTCATGGACGGTTAGAGATGAACAGGAGAAGTGGGCAAGACTGGTCGTGTATCACCGACACACAACTCCACTACTCCATCATTCCACTACCTCCACTTCCCACGAGAAACGTGAATGAGGCTCAATGACTTGTATAAATAGGTTCTCCGCCCTATTTCAAACATGAGACAGAACAACACAAGTTCAGACGACAGAAACCAAGTGTTAATACAAAAACCGTATTCAAACACTCAGAGCCTGCTTGCATCAACCGTAAGCTTGCTCATCTTTCTGTTACAAGTCATAAGCAAGCCAACACCTTCTTCGCTTCCCTCCCTAAGATCAACCCCATCTCCTTCACTTTGTGACCGAAACAAGTCTGGAACGGCCATTTCTTGGTTTAGGCCGGACTTGCACAGATTGATCTCTCGAATCTACAAGCACTCACCGCGCAGTGCATTTGTTGAAGGTTTAGATTCATTCCTCATCCACACCCCAAATTACCAAATTCTGCAGGAGTAGTTTTCACCCATCAACAAGGTGGTAAGTAAAGACTTCTTTTCTCCTGGGATTCTTTCGACTTGCGAGATTATAAAGAATCATCTCACGCAATCATTTATTCTATATCTCAGGTATTGCTCTGCACTTATTTGATCTCCTGATTAACTGATCGATTGATTGATTGATGATTTTTCTTTTTGTGCTCATAACCTCTTCTCCTTTATAGTTTATCATGGAAGCGGTGGACGATCATTCTGTCGCTTCTCCAGAAAGAAGCTTCGAAGTTGACAAGCCCGAAACCCATGCGCATGAAGAAGTAATGGCTAAGATTGATCTTCCACTTCGTGAAGTCGGCCGTGCTATACAGGGGATGTCTATCCTGCACCTGCGATTGACATGGAGGAGCGGTGGAGGCGCGAGGAAGCGTTGCAAGTACTGGTAAGCACAAGGGCAGAGAGATATGCAGCGCGGTTTTTTTGAAGAGGCGGAGAGTTGAGCATAAACATCCTCTGACTGAAGATAAGTGTGATTACCCGATCCAGGACGGCGTGATAATTCTTGACTCCGACACAGATGAACCTGAACATCTGAAAACAATTGGTACGACTCCTAATGTTGATGCGCTCTTTAATGCTCCCGCTGATGATGTTGGGATGGAGTGTGCTGCTGCGGAGATGCCTGATGCAGAAGTTGAGGTAGATTCGAAGGGAGGAGCATCAACAGTGATGGCGGCGACGCGTAACCCGACGGTGGTGCGGCGATGTCGATCCTCTTGACGACTAAAACCTCTTTTTTTTTTTTTTTTTTTCGCTTTCCAAGTATATTCCGTACATTTGAAAATCTTCCTTGTATTTAGTGGAAGCTGAGTTCAAGGTTTTCTTCTATTTGATTGTTTGAATAAAGGTTTTTTTTTTTTTTATAACCTTTTGTCAAGACTGCAATTGAACTTTCTCAGGCGCAAGGGTGCGCCTTTACACATAAATCTTTGTGATAAAAGAAATAATGCCATAATGAAATATCCACGGACTCCGTGTTCCCGATGCAAGATCTTCCTGTCTTTTTGAGGCGGATGGCTCATATCGTTTTCCTTTTGTGCACACGTTCATTTCCTTCTTCTCATGAGATGTTTGCCTAAGGTTTCCTTTCTTGCTCTAATGGGTTGATTTAGGGTGACTCGGGACCTTTTGTTTTTAGGGGTAGAGAGGTTCTCAGGTGGAAATAATGCTTCAATTAAATTGAAAATTGAAAATTGAAAGTCTTAACTATGAATGCAAGTATTGCAATCATTTTCCGGGGAATTACAAGTATGACATGAAATTGTAAAAGGAAACACGCTGGAAAAAATAGCACAGCGTTTTAAAGGGTGGAGGACGCTGGAAAGTGATAGCACAGCGTCTTAAGTTCGGTAGGGTTTGAGCCATTGTGAGTGAATTGTTACACCTTCTAGTTTATCAGCGTTGATGAGCTTGCAGTAACCGCCTAGGATAACATCTTCTACCAGGTACGGTTCCTCTTCTATTTCGATGGGTGAGTCAGGTGGAGTGATCATTTTCACCGTCATGCTCCCAACCTTGAATGTAGTCGTCTTCGTCACCAGGTCTCCAATTCCAAATGGGTTTGGGCGTGCAGATACTTGGACCTTGGCCTTATCGTCTTTGACCAAGACAGCCTCTACGCTCTTGATAAAACGTTTGAAAGGGCCGGCTTCCCATTCACATCTCCTAGCCGGGGTTGGTTTGTTGGTTGGAGCCAGTCCCCAGGACTTGTCAGAATGAGGGGCGGTAGGTTGCAAAGAGAGTTGCGCGATGAGACTTACTTGAGATCGGAACCTTTGAATGTATGTTGATTGGCTCTCTCACGGGAAGTCGTGTCACGTTGGCAAGTTCTTTGGTGCGGTACTGCACAGCCATCGAGTCCGTAAGGCGTGTTGGAGATTCTTTGGTGTATCGAAACCGGTAAGGACAACTTTCTAGTATTGCTTTGTTTTCGTGCATCCAAGGGCGTCCCAGGATCATGTCGTAGTTGGGGTGATCTTTGAATATGTAGAACTTTGCTTGTGTCGAGGCATCACCCAATTTGACTTCCAGATCAATATATCCATATGCATCTCTGAGCTCTCCTTCTGAATCTTTAACCACAATTGGGTGACGAGTAGCTTCCTGCTTTGAAATCTTTGCCGCTCTCAAGGTCTTGGCAGTAATGATGTTAAATTTGGAAGCCGTATCAATCAACGCGCTATCGAACTCAGCATCTCTCAAACGAGTGACAGTTAGGAGTCCCCAGTTTCCTTTGCTCGCGTCCTTCAGGAAAGACTGGGGTTCTTGGACTGCTTCTAGATACAAACGCCTGCCTGACACAACGTGGTTGAGGGCCGTAAATATGTCTTGACGCTGCCCTTTGGAGAAGTACAAGATTTCACACAAGTGCTCCATCATAGATTGTACAGTCTTGCGAATAGAATCCCCAGAAATCATGCAGTTCCTCATAGGGAAGGGTCTCTACGAACACCTTCGTTTCCAAGTTGGAGTTCCCCTGTCTCTATCTTTTCCCTGAATATTTGTTTTAACCTGTTACAATCTTTGGTTGGATGATGTACGAATCTGTGGTAGCAACAATATTTGGGATCTGCCATGTCTTTCTCAGTTGGAGAACGCCTGATAGGAGGCAGCTTGACGGTGTCGTCTTGGATCCATGCTTCCAAGAGTTCTATCACTTCATTCATGGGGAAAGGAAAACCTGTATCTTCGGTGTCTTGTGCAGGAGCTTTGTCCGCTCCTTTCCGAGACGAAGTCTTGTGTTCCGGGGATGTCCGCTTGGTTTGTTGTTCCGTCACTGGAGCTTTCCTTTTCTCTCCTCCGCCCACTACACTCACAGAAGGACCAGTGTTGTATTGCTTGTTCGTGAGGCGCCTGCTCCCTCTACTTTCACGTGAATCTTCACTTCGAACGACTCTGGTTCTTTCTAGCAACGCTGGTGCGATTGTTCTTTGAACGCTTGCGCCTTCATGGAGTTCGAGAGAATGTTTGAAAGCCCGGATTCTCTAACGAGCGCGGTATATGGGTATCATCCCGTTGATGCACAACTCCACCAATTGTCGTTCGGTGACGTTCGGGTCGTGACAATCCGGCGCTTGGGTTCGAACCTTTTGACGAAGTCGTTAGGATGCTCGTTGTTCCGTTGAAGAATTCTTCCTAGATCGAAAAGGTGATTTGTTCAGACACGAAGAAATACTTTCGTAAAAGTACCGACCATCTCGCTCCAATTGGATATGTTGTTAGGCGCGATGTTGTTGTACAGTGTACGCCCTCCCCGTAAGTGATTTCGAGAATTCTTTCGGGCGCGAGAACATGATTGTATTCATGTTCCCCAAGGATTCCAAGAATCGAGAGACGTGTTCACGAGCATGACCCGATCACCGTCGTAGGGAGAACTGGGAGAGGTGTAACCTCTTGGAAGAGGAATTCATTATACATCTTGAGGGTACGGTGGCTGATGTTGGTGTACATCCGTTCGGTCCCCTTTTCCTCGATTTTGGAGAAGTCGTTCCAGATCCTCACGTGTAATGAAGTTGGAAGGTTGGTCCCTCTCCCTTTGGCGCTCGGGAGCAACACGAGTTTCTTCATTCGTATGGGTCCGAGTGGAAACGCCTGCTCCGGGTGTATTGAATGCATCTCTTGTCGACTCCAAGGGTTGTCGTGAATCTTGCGGCAATCGTTCGGTCAAAGTTTTAAGGAAAGTGAGTACCTCTTTCTGAGTTGCGGCCATATCCGTTTGAGTCTTAGTAAGAATTTCCTGTTTCTCCATCAAGTCTGCAATGGTAATAGACGGTGTCCCTCCTCTTGTGCCTCCGGCTCCTCGTCCTGATGAAGGAGTGAAAGTTGTTTCTCTGGTGACTACCGGAGGTGTTACACTTGAGGTGATGTCGGGATTTACGGCTGCTCTGGCTCTGGTGATGGGAGGCGTTACACTTACTGGAACATTTCCTACTACGCTGGTGCTGATGGTAGAAGTGACGGCTCCACGAGATGTATTGACCACGGTACCTCCACTGACAGGTACTTCGACACCAGGATTGTTATCCACACCAGCTCCATCAGAATTGATTGCTGACCCAGACCTTAATTCCACCATCTTGAAATGAATTGTTGATTGAATTGATTCTAAGATCTACCCTTTTTTGAAATTGATGAAATTGAATCGAATTTGAAGAAATTGACCTTACAACCGAGAGATTAACCTCCCACTGTGGTCGCCAATTGTTTATGGGTGAAAACTATTCCTGCCGGATTTGGTAATTTGGGGTGTGTGGATGAGGAATGAATCTAAACCCTAAACAAATGCACTGCGCGGTGAGTGCTTGTAGATTCGGAAATCAATCTGTGCAAGTCCGGCCTAAACCAAGAAATGGCCGTTCCAGACTTGTTTCGGTCACAAAGTGAAGGAGATGGGGTTGATCTTAGGGAGGGAAGCGAAGAAGGTGTTGATATTGTGAAGGTGTTGGCTATGAATGACTTGTAACAGAAAGATGAGCAGGCTTACGATTGATGCAAGCAGGCTCTGGGTGTTGGAATACGTTTTTGTATTAACACTTGCCTCTGTTGTTTTTCCCCCTGTTTTTGAAATAGGGCGGAGAACCTATTTATACAAGTCATTGAGCCTTATTCACGTCTCTCGTGGGAAGTGGAGGAAGTGGAGTGATGGAGTAGTGGAGTTGTGCGTCGGTGCCACACGACCAGTCTTGCCCACTTCTCATGTTCATCTCTTACCGTCCATGACTTCCTAACACGTTCTTGTGATGGCGCGTTGCACGCTGCACGCTGTAAACCGCCAGACCAATACCCCAGAATGTATCCCTCCAGTTTGTGACATGATTGATGTCTGGAACGTGTGGATCGTGGATCCACGATAGGTAGCATGTAATGCTAATTTGAATAACTGCGTTATTCGGGAAGTTGATACTTGTGAAGTATCGTGTATTTTATGCAGTGTACTTGCATCATGGTGTGGTAAAGTGATGGGTAATGACGCCTCACCGACCAACTAACTCCCCGACCAGGGTTGTATAACCAAGTCTGGTGAAGTTGGACGGATGAGATGATCTTTGAGACACTCATCCGCGACCGTTAATGAAATTAGGGTTTTGAAGAGGTGCGTAGGCATCACTCTTGACTTGGTCGAAACCAAGCATGGGATACAACTTTAGCTGGCCGACCATACATGCGTGTAGACGGCATGATGGTGTAGGCGCCTATACCCCATTACCTCACGAAAGTATGATCCGGGTCACTCAATTCATCCGGTGAAGTTGAGTGGTCGAGATCGATTTGCGACAGAAACCAAAGGCCGCAAGAGCCGCACGTCACGCCCACTTCAGCACACGTTCCAAGACGACCAATCTTGGTCGGTCTTGGCCAATTGGCCTGGTGTGAAGGTGGTAGGCTGATGTTTACGCCTATACCTGAATATCCCATAAAAACGTGATCTGAGCCATCCAAATCGTCCGGCGAAGTTGAGCGGTCGAGATCAGTTTGTGGTTTTGGGAGGTGTGACCACGCTAGTTTGGGCGTGCGTTTTGAATTAGCCAGGCATGATATGCCTTGGCCGATCGGTGGGGGAATAGATGGGTCCACGGTGGTCATCTTTGGTATGACCGGACTCGCTTAATCTAATCTTGGACCCTCCATTCGTGCCGAAGAAGATGGACGCTCGTGATGCTCAAAACCCTAATTCTGGATTTCAAAGCCGTGCGTCACCCCTTGTTTGGGCGCACGAATTTGTTACGACCAAGCATGGTTGGTCTTGACCGATTAGTCAAGTGTGTAGGCGGGCCCTCGGTGATTGTGTTGACATGCTCTGGGCCCTTTGAGTTTACATCTACACCCTCTATCTATACCTGCGAAGGTGGATGGTTGAGACTGTTTTGCGACACATGTAATATGCCGCAAACCCTAATTTAGGGTTTTCCGTCCATACTGCTTGGTATGAACGTTTTTGGCA
This sequence comes from Papaver armeniacum, assembly GCA_023531295.1. NCBI lineage: Eukaryota > Viridiplantae > Streptophyta > Magnoliopsida > Ranunculales > Papaveraceae > Papaver > Papaver armeniacum. The sequence goes on from JAJJWW010019443.1 coordinate 192,507, forward strand.
AGCTAGGCCAATGGCCGACCATGCGGGGTCGGCGGTGGGTATTCCATACCGCTTGGGGGTGATGGAATTGATCCGGGTCATCCAATCATGCTTGTGGAGTTGGATGGCTGCGATCATATCCGACCGATACTGGTCAGTCCGGATGCTCAATCGGGCTAGTATAACACACCGAGAGGGGCTCAATCGGGCTAGTATAACACACCGAGAGTCAGCATGTACGGGTATTTCGTACATGGTTTCATTATAATGCTTGGAGGTTCGTGTTGCTCTGTAAGAGTAACACTCGGTCGTCATGCCGCACTGATAATGAGTACAGGAAATACAAGGCTGATTGCGCATTAATTAATAATGCTAGAAATTCACAGGGTATATGGGATTGTTGCTACATGCTCCAACCCTGGATGAATTTCGTGTATCCATAGAATGGGATTGTTGCCACATGCTCCATTCTTGGTGAATTAAGTGAGGGAGTATCCAACACTTATTAATGGCTTTATCTTTTACAAGATGTCAGCGCATTATTTTCTGGTTTTTACAATTTTAACCTTAAATGAAAATCCACCATCAACAACTGATTAACAGTATTTTAGCAAGTCTCCATGTTTATTATATGTCCTTGTTTGAGATGCCTATTTCTGTGATAAAGAAGTTGGAGAAAATAATGAGGGATTTTCTATGGAATGATAATAAAGGAAAAAGAAAGATTCATCCTATCAAATGGAGGACTTTATGCAGGAAAAAAAAAGTTTGGTGGCTTAGGGATAAAGAATTTGAAATTGACAAATCAATCTTTACTTGCTAAGTGGTCTTGGAGGTATGCTACTGAAGATGATGTTCTTTGGAAGAAAATTGTGACTGAAAAGTATGGTTTTGGTGATGTTATTTGGTCCCCTAATATTCCAAAATGTACTTATGGGAGATCTGTTTGGAGAGCTATCATGAAGTCCAACAGCATTTTCTTGAAGTTTGTAAGATTCAAGGTGAATAATGGCTCTTTGGTAAGGTTCTGGCATGAAAACTGGCTTTATGAGCATCCTTTAAAAACTTGTTATCCATACCTTTTTGTTGTGTCAAGAGCTAAGCATTTTTCTGTGGCTGAAATGGCAGTGGTGAATGGTGATTCTTTGGTCTGGAATTTTCATGTTCCTAGAAGAATCAATAATGCTGCTAGAATAGAACTCAACTTACTGTCTGCTGATCTAATTTCTTTCAGATTTAATTTTAGCTGTGATGATGAACTTTATTGGCCTTTAACTTTTACTAAGATTTTTTCTGTCAATTCTGCTTATGACAAGCTTTCCTTGGATATTGATGAGCCTTATGATTCTGCAACTTTTCAGTTTATATGGAGTCTTAAGTGTCCTCCTAAAGTTGGTTTCTTCTTATGGCTTGTTGCTCATGGGAGACTTCCTACTAGGGACATGTTGTTAAGAAGAAGAATTGATGTACCAGCCAATTGCTTGTTTTGTACTGCTACTGAAATTACTTCACACATGCTTTTGGAAGAAAGGTTTGGGATTTCTTATCTGCTAAATTGAATTGGTTGTTTGAAATGCCTCTGAATATTGTGCCTTCTTTGCAAGCTTGGCAGCTGCATTTCTCTGACAAGATGAAGACTGAAGTCTGGAGGTTGGTGCTTGTTGCTATCATTTGGTGTTTATGGAAAGAAAGAAATGGTAGAGTCTTTTCTGACAATCATAATGCTGCAATTATTGTTGCTAATAAGGTTATTTATACTTTGTTTACTTGGGCTTTTGCTTTCAAGGACTTTAAGGAGGTAGATGCTAAGGAAGTGATGAGGAATTGGAGTGCAATTTATTTTGACATTACTTAAAGTGCTATTAGCCTGTTTTTAGCACTTTTCTTTTCTTGTTTTGTCTAGGGTGGTATAATCCTTTTATACCCTCTTTTTTTGATCAATAAAATCTTTTCTTTGCCGATCAAAAAAAAACGTCGCTTTCTAGTCTACCTACAATGGGAGACATATACATACATAGTACTACTTACATATTCGAAGTAAAAAAATTTCTTTCCCATTAGAATTGGATGATCTCAATGAAACACACTAACTCGCATGGCTGCTAATGAGGTACCATTTTGCTTGGGGGTGTACCTATCCCTTACCAAAATATGTTTTATCTTATATGCAATTTGGTACATTCCCAAGCAAAATGTTACCCCCATTAACAGCATTGCTAACTAGAAGCTTGATTACCATGCTTTTACTTATTATTCTATACTATAGAATTAATTAAACAAAGACATAATAAATCTAGATAAAGAACAAAAACCATCACATCCGGTTGAGTTTGGGAATGTATACATGCACTAAATCATCTCCATTATTCCTTACTTATATTTCAAATGTTCAACTACATCAAAAAGGGAAAGAAACAAAATTTTCAGATTTGATTTTCAACCAAGAATTATTTCCTTTAGTGGTGTAAAATGGGTCGTGCCAGCACGTTTGTGGTACATCACGCTAAAATTCGAGCACAACACGACACAACACGTGATATGGCGCAGCATAGGCACAGCACGGGCACAACATGTTAGCTTAGTGGGTTGTGTTGTGCCTGACTAATTGGCACATCACAGCACGCGACACGTATAAGCATGCGGCACAACACAACACGGTCCAAAGCACCACACGTTTAAAAGCACAGAACGCGTAAAGCACGTTAAAGTACGACACAGATACAAAACTCTCGTTAATTTAACGGCTGATAGACTATAATTATAACGCGTAATACACCTACAACCTAATTTCAATACCGTCATTATAATGTCGCTACCTATATTTGACTAGTTTGACTAGCATAAAGAAAAATGTAAATTTATAATATGATCTTGCGGAGCCATGGAAGCTTACAAATACTTTTTGTACTTCTCATTAGCTATACTTGGAATATGCGGTTAGTCTATAACGCTATATTTTGGACGTACATTTATCAGATATTTGTTTTGCCCTACAAGTTTTTGTTCGGTCTGGTGAAATTTCATATTTTGAACGTATTGAGCTTTTTCTATGCAGAATATTTGCTTTTTTTTTTTTTTTTTTTTTTTTTTTTGTTAATGAGTATACCAAGTTTCTCCAACTTGTACAGGTTCACAATTCGTCAAACAGCCTATGTTTATTATTTTATTATATATAAGCTTTTTGGTATATTTTCATTGTTCAATGGAACATTTTCTTTACATGACAACTATCCAATTTTATACTTGATAGGTTATTTATTTTATTGATTCAGCAAGTCAATTGTCTACCAGAAATAATTTCTGAAGTAATTTCAAATATATGTTGTTTATTTAGATTCTCATGATGATGTCCGACTTAATGTATACCATTAAGTGATTTCAAATTGCTTATAGAACGTGTGCCGGCATGGCACAACACGTTTATTCGTTTGTTGTGCCCGCGGGTTGTGATGTGCCTAGGTTTTGGTAAGTAAAGTATAGCACGTTTAAATCTTTGGCACAGCACGGTACATATCACGTGAAGCATGCGTCTTCATGTGTCGGGCCGGCACGTTTTACACCTCTACTCCCCTTTTTATTTCACATTCTGAAATACATAAAATAAATTAATAAATGGGGAAACAATAGGTGAATTCAGCTTTCATCTATGCCTACAGCCTACTTCTTTTCGAGATTTCCTACGTAAAACACCCCCCATATAGTAGTATTAGACTATTTACTTACATATCCTACGCTTTTATGGAGGTCTTTCAACTATTTGTCGCACCCGCTAGAGATGACCCTTCTTACATGCCTAAATCACAAATTATGACAGCAATGTATTGCAAGACAAAAGAACAACTAACTGAGCCAAAAAAAAAAAAGGGGCCAAATACCCACTAATTAAGATTTTTGGAAGCGAAAAAGTCAAGCAATAATCAAAGCTAAAATCAACTTTAGTCAACCTTCAATTTGACATTAATTCTCAATCATTTTCTCGTGAACGTATCTTGCATCTTTAACCCCCTTCTTAGTTGTTTCCTATGTTGTATATTTTCTGTTTTATTTCTAGTTTTTATTCTTTTTGTTAACTCTAATTTCATCCTTATCTTTCAATTTACTTTCAACTGGTTTTAGTTTTCTCTGTTTTTAATAGAATCAAATCTTTCTCCTCCTTATAATTTTTTTTGATGTTGCCATAGTTCTGTTAACACGTTTGATTATATCTTCTTTGTTTTTGTTGCTTTTTGTTTTTGTATCCTGGGTTATGCAGTATTAAAAGCTTGTTGTCAGCATCGGTGGTTGCAGTAATGTTTCATGTTATCAGTTGGTTCATGTTTCATTGGTTAAGGTTTGTTGGCTCTTCTATATGCAGTGTGCATCACAATAATCAGATTATTCTAGTATAGAAAAATTACAGTTGGAACTTTCAGATAAGCAACGGAAACTTTAATTTTTATCATCAATTTTTATCTCCAAGTACTATTACACCTGCCCATAGTTTCGCTTATCTTAACTCAATACTTACCGATAATTCATCCAATTTTTGACACCCACTTACTGTTATTATCCTATAAATACTTCTCATCAATCTATTTTACATCCATCCTTCAAATCTTTCTCTCTTTTGTATAACCTTAATCTTTTCATGTTTGAGCCGAACATCAATAATATTTCTTCAAAAATGGAGGATCGCAATTTAGAAAATCATCCTACTAGAGCTAGAGTTGTAACTCACTCTCTTACTGCTCTTTCTCAAGGTATAAAAGTTTGGAAAATTTGTCTTGTTGGTAAAAAAAATTCACCTAGAATTATGATCTGGCAAGATGCAAAGAAGGATTCTAGATATATCTGGTCTCATCTTAGGTGCCACAATCAATGGCAACTCATGGTTAGATAATTGATACCTATGTCATCAGATTCACTAATATTGAAGACAAAGAGGCAATCTTATTTGGAGGGGCTTGGAACTTTAATGGACACCTTATTTTTTTAATAGATTGTCATCCTTCTTTCCCTTATCAAAATCTTAACTTTGACACCTTCCCTATTTGGCTTAAGTAGAAGTATCTTTTACCAAAATTCACTTATCCAGATATTCTGAATTTTTTTTGGTAAAATTGTGGGAGAAGCTATTGTCGTGGAGCCTGATGGTGTTACTCCAACAACTTCTACCAAATTTCGTGCTCTGGTTATAATGAAAGTTACTGTTAGAGCATAGCTCGGTTGAACCGACCAAGCGTTGGTATGTCAAGATTGGTTGTCATATTTTAGTGAATCGAAACTCAATTAAAGAGTTGCTTGATTATGTACCTAGAGACAACTTCGTATAGGTTAGACTAGAAAGATTAGGATTATGAGACATACAAGTATTACTCGAAGAATTGAAGAATATGAAGAAGTAACAAGCTACAACGACGACATCATCCTTCCTCTTGAGGTTAGTAATATTTTGACTTGAACTGTTTCATTCCTAACGTATCTTTCAAGTCGGGCTATATTGAAAACATAACTGCGAAGCTGTGAATGATTATACTCTAGTAGTGAGACAAAGTGTTAAGGAATTAGAATATGAAGTATAACGCTTATCTTTTAAATTTCGTATATAAGACATCGACATAATCGTATGAATGCTATTGTGATTAGTGTATGGGTAAAGGTGAAGATTTCATCCTAGGAAACAATGTTTACATTTGTTTAAAGGAAGTACATTCATGAACTTGTTTTATGAATAAAAAGAGAAATCGCTAAGCTTATTGGTATTGTTATTCATTGCATATCTTTGGATTACCAATATGTGTGAGTTAGTAGAACCGATCATAACTTGTTATATATCTTGGTAAAACTAGTCACAGTGCCTGACTTATGTATTGGTATGACTTTTATTAGTGTAACCGATCCTAAGTAATCACCTAAGATGGTATGATCGATATTTGTAATTGGTGTAACCGATCCTGGTAATTGGTATGACTAATCACAAAAGAGTATGTGTAATCGATCCTTGTAATTGGCGTAACCGGTCCTGGAAATTGGTGTAACCGATCCTAGTGACTTGTGTAACCGGTCACAAGTAATACCATGAGAATATGGTAACCGGTCCTGGCAGTTGATGTAACCAATCCTGGTAATTGATTTAACCGGTCCCAGTAACCATATTAAGGTAGAACCGATCCTTGTGTTTGGTAGAACCGTAAACCCATGATTAGTGTATTGATATTTGATCAATCACATAGTTTTTCTTAGAATACAGATGAACCAATTCTAAACTTGTTTGGAAGTGTGGTATAACCGATTCCAAGATTGTAAATATGAAAGAGGATTTACAAAGAAAAAGATGTCGACATACTTTGAACATGTTCAGTAAATCTTATCTTTTATTGTTCAAAGATATTCCTTAATTACTCAAGGAGATCCCGGACCGAAATAAATTAAGAATCTTTTATTTAGGGTTGTTAGTGTTACATGTTTTTAATTACCAGCAGTAAAATGCATATCTCTGGAAAATAAAAATTGGTAATGTGCATTTACTAATTGGAGATTTTCTAGTGAGATTTCGAAAATATTGGACAGAGCATTTCCAGGAATTATGAAAACCGATTTGGGCATTGCATATCTTAAGAATATTCGGTTTTGGAAATTCCTTTGTGTCCAAACATCCTTGATCTATAAATACCTAAGTTTTCATTTCGAGCAAACTAACCTAAGAGCCAGGAAAACTTCATCTTTTTGTTGTTTCTGGTGGAGCCGTCTATTCGGAGAGGAAAGAACCCTAATTAGGTGAAATCTCTTACGACCGCTCGTTTAAAGACTTCTGTGGGAAACTGGATGATTGCAGTTTATTTTAGTTTTTGATTGATTTGATTGACTAACGTTTGTTGAACTTTGGTTGCACCTAGTTTGTTTATTCTTGAAAATCTTCTCTTCTAATATAAGATTCACTCAAACTAGATCGAAGTGTCGACGGGATCTTTAGAACTGTTTGTAGATCTAAAGACATCTTATGATAATCCATTGTTAACAGACTCTTTTCTGTGTGTGATTGATCACAAGAGATTCAAGTGGCGTTGTGCAGGTGTTTATTGAAGATTAAAGAAGATTTAAAGACAAAGAAGATTTCTGATTTGGTTTTATATCTTTGGGTGTGCACAAACCTTGATCGGCTGGGACCCAACTAGAATCGAATTTATTCGATTGATTAGTTGTGTAAGATCGGCATCACCTTATAGTTTCTTGTTTGATTCTATATTGATTGATTGCAAATCTAAACTCTGCTACTTCGGTAGTTGTTGGATAGATTGATCTGACCAGGCAAAGGAGTTTATTGGTTAAACAGAAGAGCCTTTGCTTATGACTTGAGATATCTTCATCTAAAAGAATCAAGAAAGTTGTTACCAAACAGATTTGTTGTTCCTTTACTGTTTGGAATACGATCCAAAGGAATTGTTCCAGTGCGTTCACTTATTGAATGTCGGAAGTGCATGGATACTGAAGAAACTAGGTGAACTATAGGTTTAGTTGCTTGGTGTCAGCTATACGAAGTTTGTTAGATTTTGTATAGCGGCTTTATTTTGAGAGTATTCAATTCTGGACTAGGTCCCGGGGTTTTTCTGCATTTGCGGTTTCCTCGTTAACAAAATCTTGCTGTGTCTTTTACTTTTCTATTTCTGCAATTATAATTGTTTATTATAACTAAAAGTAAATTACCCAAACGTTAACTCTGTATTACTTGATAGTGATCCTATATAGTTTGGTTAAGTCTGAACCTATTAACAAGTAATCACACTTTGATTGTTGTATTGTTTTGATCTCGTATCCATAGACGATCACACAAAGTGTGAATACCGATTTGTAGTATTGTCTCGACTTTGTCCATAGACAATCACTTTCGGTAAGAGGACTTATAGGTGGATAAATTAAAGATTGTGGTGTATTTGGGTACCCTCTTCTTTTCAATTGGTATCAGAGCAGGCAAACACGAAAAGATCTAATAATCTGTGTTTGGTGTGATCCAACCTATAAGAATTGAATCTATGTCTGATTCAGTTAACGTTATGCAAGAGTATGAGTACTCAAATGTTGAAGATCTTACAACTTTGTTAACTCATGATCCAGGAGTTACGAAAACATCTGAGTCTATCTCTGATGGAAAAGAAGATTCTGATAAAGAGTTGGTAAAACTCCTAAAGCCAATAAGATTTTTGTCTACTCGAATGCTAATATTAAAGACAAAATCTAATCTTCTTAAGCATGAGATCAAGATCAAGAGACTCATCCAATGACTCTGACTAATGATTTTGTTATAATCTCTTCTGATGAAGAAGCCACAAGTCCTTGTTCAACTTTTATAGACTGTGACACCAAAACTTGTTTGATCACATCTGAAACTGATCATGATGATGGTAGTCAACTAACTACATCAAGTCAGAAGAGAATGAGAAACCATCTTCTACATCTACTTGTGATCAAGGGAAATCTTGTCCAAAGGAATCTTTGAACCGATTTCATGAAAGAGATCTTAAGGAATACAACTTTCAGTCACTTGACAGGAAACTTATACTTCTCTAAAATACAGTGGTAAAAGTATTAAAAGAAGTTTCTGATCTTAAAAAAGAACGCACAATTGGGGGATATATAAACTAACTGGGGGATATAGGAAAAAGACAAAAAGGGGATTTATATAGTAAATCAGAGTCACCCCCTATCCATATAATTATTATAATTCCTAATTTGCCCCTCACTAATTAATCATATTTAGTCAACTAATTGTAATTAGTTAAGTTAATAAATTAGTTTGATGATGATCAACATAAATCATAATCACTTTACTTGGGTGAGCGTAGAAGATTTTTTTGTTTGCGGTAACAAACATGAATTTGGTTAAAATTAGTAATGATAGCGAACAAAGAGATGTCTCTGAGTCTCGAAAAACAAGGGTGGTATGTTGAATCTTCATCTGACATTGCATTCGCCATTAATTGTCACACCTGGAAAACAGAGTGCCGGTATGGGTGAAGTATGAATACCATGCTGGCAACCTCCTTACCCATAGGGTCTTCATAGTTCTAGCCATGCCGATAGAGAGCCATTCATGCAAATGTTAATTGGGAAAGATGAGATGAGTCGTTCATGCAATCGTCAACTGTGAAAGCAGATTATGAATGCATTCCAGTCGAATCATGGTCAATACCTGCTAGGATAGTAAGTGATCCCTACAGAACGAAGCCAAGATTCAGGAGTGTAGGCCCATATTAGGTAGATCACTGCATAAGAGAGGAACCAAAGAGACAGATTTACAGATCGAAACGGACGCTGAGTGATTTTTTGAACATCATGAAATAAGTTTTAACAAGCAATTATAGAATACAGTTGATTCTGGTGATCATAAAATGAAAAATAATCAGACGGACAACGAAGCTCACATTATACAAAACAGAGAGCATAGCAATGGATGCATTTGGGAAAGATGAATATTTAAAGGATACAATTCCTCTCAAAAACAATTTGCCCAACATATGACGAATCAAAAGATTCACTAAACTAGATACTCTTGGGTCATCATAATTGGAAGTAAAATATAAAAATAGATAAATCAAGGAATGCTAGCTTAAATTGAGCAACTTGCAGAGCTTAAATGCTTAATATGACTAAATCACGGCTACTCATTAGCAGTAATTTTTAATAAAATTGTCAATAAATATCTTACCCATAACAGTAAGATATGGAATATCAAGGACAGTATTATTCTCAACCTGTAGGCCGTAGTCATGTTGGTCGCAATAGACCCCACAAAGCCATATACCTCTGAAGGCTTTGCATCATGTTCCTCAGATACAGGAAATCCAAAAACCTTGTCATCGGGATATGTAAAAGGCACAATCTCTCTCTCCTTTGATAACTCAGTATTCTTCGTGTTCATTGTTTTAACAACTTCCTATCACTTGACTGAAATTTATAAAACAAGACTCCACATGCTAATTTCTGCATGGAGAGCCGACATTGACTATAAAAACACGAGCATGCCGACAACACTTCATACTAATTCCTACATGGAGATTGATAAAGCCGGCATCGACTAAAAAAACACGAGCATGCCGACAACACTTCCGGCATAGCTCATAAACAATGCCGACTGTTATCAAATTCGATCCAGAGAACTTCTTTTTGTTACTTACTCACTACCGGCATTAATATGAAATTGCAAAACAATATCGGAACAGTTTTCCGGCATGGTATTCATAGGAAATTCAATGCCGGTTCTAGTTGCCGGCAGGGTCTTCAAAATGAATTCTTTGCCAACAACGGCTGAAACTTTTCAGATAGATTTCATGATTCTAGACAGGGGATTTGGAAGTGCACATTCCCAATTCGGTTAAGTGACAAAACTTATTCGCAAGTTAGTTAAAAGCATCGATATCATTCACAATGTACCATTAATGATCTTGGATAGTTTGATCTCTGATACATTATAATAGATACCATTCGTTTCAAAATAGTGCTTCTAATAAAAAGACGTGATCCCTTGAGAAAATAGTCATGGTATAGTTCCAGTTTGCTAAAAAGAAACCGAACATGGGAACCAGCAAAATGGGAATCAATCTAATTGATCGAGAAACAATCCCCTAAATTTATGTAAATAGGAATACTGTGTTTGTGGTGCAACAAATCGTTCAACGTTCTACAACTACACAAGAAACCAAGAAAGAATCAATCAAAAGGTTACCGTGTTTGTATCAGTTTATCTCGGAGTACATTATATCAGTTAGTACCTTCCATAAACCCAAAGAAGAACATCACTGCATGTCAAACTAAATCCAGCATTGAATAAAAAACACGAGCATGCCGCCAAAACTTCCGGCAGAGATATTTCATCATAAACAATGCCGACAGTTATCAAATTCAATCCAGAGAATTTCTTTTTGTTACTTACTCACTACCGACATTGATATAATATCGGATCAGTTTGCCGGCATGGCATTCATCGGAAATTCAATGCTGGTTCTTGTTGCCGGCAGGGTCTTCAACATGAATTCAATGCCGACAACAGTAGCAGAAACTTTTCAGATGGAGTTCGAAATTTTAGATAGGGGTTCTGGAAGTGCTTGTTTGGAGATTGATAATATAATGATGATGATCAAAAGCAATTCTTCCAACTATGCTTACTTTTGTTTTGAGATTGGTATAATTTGATGATCAATCGACGTAGAGAATTTCGAACAATTTTTTTTTTCCTGTGAATAAGGGTCGCCGGTAGAGAAAGGAAGGGGAATAAATTTTAGGTTTTAGTTTTAGATTTTTATTTCTTTTTCCGGTGAATAATGGTCGCCAGCAGAGAGAATGGAAGGGAATAGTATTTGGTATAAGGGTGATATAGTAAATTATTTAGGTTTTTAACTAATTCAAAGGGTGCTTTAGTATTTTCGTCCCCGAAAAACACCCCTTAGCATGAGAAATAGGATGGGGATATTAATTAGTATCCCCCAATTAGTAGAAGATTTTTGTTAAAAAGCAAAAATGGATCCGAAAGATCATTCCTTATGACTAGATTCCAAAATGAGTTAGACTATACTAACCTTAGTAACACCTGATTCTTGGCACGATCCCGAAGTTAAAAAATTTTGTTGTAACTTTTCGTTGTTACTTCACCGCCGCCGCCATCATGCTACTACCCTCTTTGCCACCAGGTGGAGAAAAATCCTAGAACATCCGAATTCAAATCTTTATATGAATTGGGGAAAATAACATTTTTTGGATCGGTGGATAATTAAGAAACACTAACATTTTTGCGATTACCGGTCATAATGTATCTCTTTAAATCTTAATCTACTCTCTCTTTCGACTTCAACTTCATTAATTAAAAGAATTCTTCAATTGATTCATGTATCGATGGGAAGGTTCTTAAACCTTCCATTGAATTGTAATTAAAGATGACACAAAAGCGAGGCCGATTTTGCAGGACCTTCGAGAGCTTTACGACCTTGAAGCCATTACAAGAAACAAAAGCAAAAAAATTGACGACAAATTGATAAAATAACAAACAAAAAAAAAAAAAAAACGAAAACGTGCAATGATTTTGATAGTATGGATCTTAGATACTATAGATGATCTATCAAAATGGAAATCCAAGCTCGGGTGAAAGAGATTTCCTATTGTAAAACCCGAGGTTATATTTATAAAAATACAACTAGAGTGAGCCTTGCCGGTGGTTCTACATTTAATACCATCGATTGATTGTATCACATATATCTTATGAGTCATTCGACTACAAAAATGGTGGCGGCCAGTAGCGGCAGACGGCGACCAACGGCGGTTATGGCAGGCGTGAGATGACTCTGCTCTAGATTATTAGGTCAAAAGATTTTTTTTTAAAGTGTGTGAACACATGTGTATGCTAATAAGGTCATTTTTGTCCGACTCGTAAGGATATTCGAACTCGGTCCTAGTTATCGAGTTAAATACGATTTTTGCTCTCCTCGGATCTGTTTTTGCTCTCCCTTTAACAAAAATCTAGTAGAAAGACAGTATATACCCAAATCCGATAACGTCAACTCAAAAAGAAATCAGGAGTAAGAGTTGATAATCGGTTCTGGAAAAGGTTCCTCCTCACTCATGTAGAAGTAGTCCTTGCCCACATGAAGAACGATTCCAGAAGAAAGAAGAAGAGAAAATCTCTTCCAAAGGAAACAATCACGAATTTCCGATAATAGTTTTAAATAATCATACTGATGTACATTGTTAGAGCACTGCACGGTCTAACTCGCATGCGTTGCTATCTCAAGCATGTTTGTCAATGCGTTGCTATCTCAAGCATGTTTCTAGTCTACGATAGCTAAGTCTCGGACTAGGATAGAAAGTATAGTTGAACTCAAGAACTCCATAGCGATCATCATACAAGACGAAGAACTACTCAAGGAACTGGTAGAACTTCATCGACTAAAAGGTATGTGGACTGGAGACTTGAACTTATCTATCACTCAAAAGTCTATCTACTCTATTTCCTATCTTGAGACAAAAGTCGTTTTGCTATATATACTTTGATTATACACATTTGCTATTTCGAGCCGAGTTTATCTCGCTTATGTATTTCTCGAAATATGTGTTGGTAAGCTTTCGCTTTGGCCAAGTTCATCTTTACCTAGTGAAGAAAGCCATGTTATGTTTCAATCACTTGAAAATGGCTTTGACGAAAAATGGTTTGTGAATAACAACTATATAACGTCCTCTAAGAATGTTTCAATGATTGAAATGAGAGTTTATTTTATATAACCATTGTTGGATATAGCATTGCGTGGTAACACATACATGTATAAGTCCTTATTCCTTGAACTTTTAAGTCTGCGTACTTTGCTGCTCAGGAAACCGGAACAGAGTCCGCGTACCCAGTTCGCGTACTGTCGGAGGTTCTCCTCCCGAGAAAATCTGCTGGAGTTTGTGAACTATTTACAAACTTATTCCGGGTACTTAAGTCCGCGTACTTAGGTTGGTTATTTTTTAAAAACGATTATTCGTGAACTTATACTGATTTTAACTAAGGAATACAAGTTTGCAAACCGTGGCTATAAAGTTCATGAATCGATTCGAGTGAATCAAATCGTTTTTGCTTCGATTGTGTCTTGTATACTTCTATGATTTTTGTTATGGGATATGTGTATTTGCGTCTGTGAACTATGATTGTCCCATACCATGTCAAAAGTTAAGTCTTTCATATGTCGATATGCTTGTATTGATAAAAGAATGAATGAACTTTTGACATCACAAAAGTTAAAGCCTTTTATGTCATGTTTTGATAAAAAGAAAGGATAAAACTTTTGTTTACGAGGATTATGTCTATTGTATGTCATTGTGCAAATAGTGATGGAAAACAGAATGAATCCTTGTTTATTCCGCAGTATTGATCTTCCTTGATCCATATTTTATGTATATACTGTGAGGCTCCGTAAGTTCTCTTATGTTGAGAATTCCGATTAGATTAATCATGGGTTTTCTTGTTGTAAATTTAATTGAGTATTTTTGGATTCAAATTCCTATTCGTATGTGATTTGTTATGTCCAAAGAAATCCTTCTTTTCTTATGAAATTAAGGTCGCTCTTGTTGTTCTTTCGGGAATGACATTTTATGGGGAAGAGTTCTTCATTGAACTTGTGCTTAATTGCCAAATCTTTGTGGGGAGTGCGGTTGTGGAATATTATAGGAGTTATCTTGTATCTTTATAAACTCCTATTTGAGGGTGAAAACGGTTTCTGCTGATTTTGGTAATTTCGGGGGTGTGGGTGAGAAACGAATTTAAACCCTACACAATGTACTGCAAGGGAGTACTTTAGATTCGAAAGATCAATCTGTACAAATTCGGCCTAAACCAAGAAATGGACGTTCCAGACTTGCTTCGGTCACAAAAAGGAGGAGAATGGGTTGGTTTAAGGGAGGGAACCGAAGAAAGTGTTGAGACCAGGTTGATTATGGAAGAGTAGTAGTTTCACGACTTGTATCAGAAAGTGGGAAGCTAACATATGGAGAGCTAGCAAATATTTTCTGAGTGTTGTATGCTCTTGACCTGAACTTGTTGTTCGGTGGGAATAGGTAAGACCTATTTATACAAGTCGAAGTGAAACGTACTCTGGTCTCATTAAGGAATGGAAAAATGGGTGAGTAAATGGGAGGAGGTGGTAACCGTTAACGCATGGAATTGATGTTCCATAAAAAAGAGCGTTTCACCACTACTCCTTGTATTTACTAACCGCCTCATCCTTATTACACTTCCTTATGACGAGCGTAGTGTACGCCGCACGCTGTAAACCGCCAAACCAATACCCAAAGTGGATCCCCCAGTTTGTGATATGTATTGATGTCTCGAATGTTTTCGTGGAAAACATGTAGCATGGTTGTTTCCTGGCAAGTCGAGCTTGGGAGACTTGCTAGCTTGGTGACCTTCGACGGTCTAGATTTTGTATCTTAATAGGAAAGGTAGCCGTTGATCGTTGCACGCTTCGTTTTTATAGCCGTGTAGGAAGTCAGCATGGTGGCGCGCGCGAGTTGGCATGCCTTGGCGCGGTTTGGCGCGGCCAAACTAGGGTTTTGGGTCAAAGGTTACCATGTGTTGTCTGGTAACCTTGGACGGCTAGGATTTGATCCTAGGATTGAAGGGAGACCGTTGATTGTCGCACGCCTTCGTTTTAGTAGCCGCATAGGTAAGGCCAGCATGGTGGCGCGGCTAGGTTGGAATGGCATGCCTTGGCACAGTTTGGCGTGGCCAAACTAGGGTTTCGGGCCAAAGGTTACCATGTATTGTCTGGTAACCTTGGACGGCTAGGATTTGGTCCTGGGATTGAAGGGCGACCGTTGATTGTCGCACGCCTTCGTTTTAGTAGCCGCATAGGAAGGCCCGACATGGTGGCGCGGCTGGGTTGGCATGCCATTGGCATGGCATGCCTTGGTGCTTGGTTCGGCGTGGCCAAACTGGGGTTTAACGGTTACCTTGCGTTGTCCAGTAACCTTGGGCGCTAGATTTGTTCACGAGATTGAAGGGCGGTCGTTGATTGTCTCACGCCTTCGTTTTAGTAGCCTTACGAGGAAGGCCGGCATGGTGGCGCGGCTAGGTTGGCATGCCTTGGCGCGGTTTGGCGTGGCTAAACTAGGGTTTCGGGCCAAAGGTTACCATGCGTTGTCTGGTAACCTTGGTCGGCTAGGATTTGATCCTGGGATTAAAGGGCGACCGTTGATTGTCGCACGCCTTCGTTTTAGTAGCCACATAGGGAAGGCCAACATGGTATAGTGGGGCCGCGGGTTTGGCATGCCGTTGGCACATGGTGCGGCTAGCATGGCTAGGGCCAAGGCAAGGTGCGTTTGGCTTGGCGAGGTGGGGCCAATGGTTTGGCATACTTTTGGCACATTGTGCGGCTAGCATGGCTAGGGCCAAGGCAAGGTGCGGTTTGGCTTGGCATGGTTTGCTATTGGCGCAGTAGTGCGGCTGGCATGGTTGGCATGCCTTGGCGCGAAGATGTTGCTGGCACGGTTTGCCATTGCATGATGGTGCGAGGGCATGGTTGGCATGCCTTGGCGCGGTAGATGTGGCTGGAACGGTTTGCCATTAGCATGGGGTGGTGCGGCTGGCATGGTTGGCATGCCTTGGCGCGGAGATGTGGGCGGACGGTTTGCCAGCGGCAGGTGGTGTGGGAATTAGGGTTCGGCCTATCGAATCCCTAATTAGTATTAAAAGAAAGGTACCCTGGTAATTTTCTCGCAGACATATTAAAGGGTTCAATAATTGCGCTTAGTGGAGACATTATTACTCAAGTTCTATGACGTCACTGTCTAACTAGGGTTTTACGATTTTAACCCTAAGCTAAAAACCACCATCAACATTAAGTCCCCGCTAGCTCCAGGCAGGGGGCATTGTTGCGAGGTAAGCATAAGATGGTGACGAACAAGGAATGAATCGAAACGTAAATCATGCAAGATGGTCAAGAAGATCCGTCTAACCTTTTCGAGAGGTAAAGAGAGTTTGTGCTTCCGTGTTGGCGGCCTTGCATGAATTGTACTTGTGGTGTTCTTTGGCTAGACTTAGTGAAGTGGTGAGATGTGACCATCGTCTTGGCTTGGTCACGCATCATCTTGAGTGGACTAGGGAACATGGAGGTCTTTGGCTTAGCGAGTTATTGGCGTTGCTCGGCTAGGAATAGGAGCCATAGGTTTTGTGCATCTTGGAATGGAGCCGCAGGCATTGTATCGGCTTGGAATGGAGCCGTCAGCATTGGTCGGCTTGGAATGGAGCCGTCAGCATCGGTTGGCTTAGAATGGAGCCGTCAGCATTGGTCGGCTTGGAATAGAGCCATCAGCATTGGTCGGCTTGGAATGGGAGCCGCATGTATCGTGCGGCTTGGAAAGGAGCCGTGAGCGTTGGCTTCGGGAAGATAACAACTTGCTTCAGTTCCGTGGGAAGGTGACGACGACTTCGGGAAGATAACTGTAGGACCAGAATATCGCGACAGCAATATTTCGCGAGATTAATAAACGACTACGTCGCGAAGGAGTCGCATGGAGGTAAATAAATGACGTAATGGATGATGACAGTCAGAACATGAGGAAAGTGTGAAGACTTGGCGAGATTTAGGAGTGTCGCGAAGTCTGATACTTACACATGCTACGACGCTTCGCGGAGGATTCCCAGAAAATAAAGGAC
>JAJJWW010019444.1:0-19375 GCA_023531295.1 Papaver armeniacum
GAGGATAGCGTGTATCTTAACGAGTTTTACTCCAACTGGGACTTGTGTTGGGAGTGTGTCAACACCGGGAAATGCGTGAAGAGTTAAATCGGGGAAGAAAATATTCCGAAAATATTTTCTTCAACACCGAGTAATGGGAAGATATTCGGAGTTATGCGGAGTAATCTTTGGTCTGTCGAGTATTTATAAGTTGCTGGGGTCGAGTAGAACGAAGACGGAGGGTGGGGGATAGTTTAGAGCATCACAGAGGCGCAAATCGACAACCAGAAAAAAATTGTTTCTGCTGGTGTAGTGAAGAACACGAAGAACATTCAACGCACAAGGAACCGTCATTTTCGCTACAGTGACAACGACTCACAGACGTGGGTCGTAATTCGGAAGACAGTCTTAAATCTACAGCAACAGCGGAACTTTGCGTTTATCGTTCTCTGTAACAGTCCGTTTGTAACAAAAATAATTGTTACAAACCCGATTTTTCATTATTTCTCCCTTATTCATCATTTGTAAACCATTTTTGAGCATAAATAAATTCTTTGAGAGGGTTTTCAACATGATGAGCGGCTAATTCTCCCACAACCAAGGCAATGAGGGAGCTATTTACGCATGAATAATTGGTAACTATTTTATTTTCTCTAATTTATAATTAATAATTCACTCAATCACTGCTTTTGCAGAGTTTTAATTGTTTGCAAAATTCTTTTCATTAGTTGTGATTCAATTAGATAGGTTATGCTTGTATTAAGATAATCTATGCTTAGGGGATACAATTAATTTTTGAGAATTTGCCTGATTATCTGTGAATTAAGAAACAAGAGATTTAAAAGATAATTAGAGTTTTGGGTTATTTACCGTTATTCATTCATGTGTAATAGTGGAATCAGTGTCTTGGTTATTTTCTCATATCTTGAATCAATTTTGAGCTAAGTTTTGTTTGTTTTTAAGTTTTATAAGTCTAAAATCTTTTGCTTTCACAAGTCTCAACGAACCTTTTTACTACAACTCAATTGAAATTTACATAAGTAAGACCCTTTTCCGACGATGTCGTGTGTGATGTAGGGCCCATCCCATGTCGGAGCTAGCTTCCCCCACTCCTTCTTTCTTTGTTATGGCGGTATCTGACGTAGTACGTATTCCTCAGCTACAAAGTTCCGAGGGATGACCCGTTTGTTGTATTCCCGAGCTAACCTTCGTTGATAGTTTACCATATTTTGCAAGGCTACCTCCCTCCTTTCTTCAAGGTCATCCAGTTTCTCTAACATCAAGTCTTTTGTTAGATTCTTCTCCCAGGCCTCTGTTTTTGTTGTTGGGAGTATAACCTCCGTTGGGATGACTGCTTGGGCTCCGTAGGTCAACAAGAATGGAGTTTCCCCCGCAGCTGACCTTCTCGTAGTTCAATAGGCCCATAGGACGTTGTGTAGCTGTTCGCACCACCTCTTCTTATATACTCCTAGCTCCTTCTTTAAGTTCATTGCTATGGTTTTGTTGTTTGCCTCGGCTTGTCCATTTCTCTTAGGGTATATATGAGTTGACTTGTTCTTATGAATGTTGAAGGTATCAAACAACATGTCGATGTTCTTTCCTTGTAACTGTTTGCCATTGTCTGAGACTATGGCGGCTGGTATTCCGAACCTGCATATGATTTGCTCAAACAAGAATTTAAAAACATCTGTGTCCCTAATTATTGCCAAAGACTTTGCTTTCACCCACTTGGTGAAGTAATCCGTATCCACAATAAGGTATTTTCTTTGTGAGGTTCCCTCTATCAAGGGTCCAACAATATCAACCCCCCATTTGACAAATGGCCGAGGGATGATAACCGAGTTAAGCTCCGTTGCTGGTGCTTTGATTTTCTTGGCAAAGCGTTGGCATCTTTCACATCGCTTAGCCACATTCTTTGAATCTCCGTCCATGCTTAGCCAGTAGTATCCTTGCATTTTGGCTTTAACCGCTAAGGATCTTCTTCCACTATGGTTGTCGGCATCTCCGTTGTGTATATCATGGAGTATTTTCCTTCCTTCGGTTCGTGAGGGCACCGCATTAGGGGTCCGAGAAATGACCTCCTATATAGTATTCCGTCAGGAAGGTTGTACATTGCTGCTTTTGATTCGAGTTTCCGAGCTTCCTTAACATCGGCTAATAATGTACCTTTGTCAAGGTACCGGTGGATTGGAATTCTCCAATCATCTTCCGCTTCATTTCCGTTTCCTTCGTCTGACATGGATTGGTCTTCGTCAGACTCTTTCGCTTCATCATCTGATTCTTTTATTTCTTCGCATGTCTCTTCTTTGTCTGCTTCTCTCATGGCCCGAGTTTGAACGGCCAAAGCCTCCTCAGCGCCTGAGACAGGTCCTTCTATCGAAAGTTCGTATATCCTTCCAATTTGTACGGCGGTGGTATTTCCGTCCCTTTGCATAGAGGATATGAATGCTAAGGCATCTGCGTGTCTGTTGTCCTTTCGGCATACATGTCTGAATGTTACGTTGCTGATTTTGGACGCATGTTCCTGAGCTAGCTTTAAGTAAGAAGATAACACTGGATCCAAAGTTTGGTATTTGAGTTCGATTTGTCTAATGACCAACTGAGAGTCACTAGTCAACCGAACATCTAATAAGCCTAGCTCCCGTGCCAAGCGTAAACCATGTATGATCGCCTCGTATTCTGTGACGTTATTGGTGTATTGTTCGAATTCTAACCTGAATGTGTAGATGATCCGGTCTCCGGTAGGGGTTGTTATTACAAACCTTATGCATGCGCATTCTCCATTGGAGGAGCCATATACGAATATTTCCCATCTTCGTGAATTCTGATGTTCTAGCAGATCCTCCGGTTCTTGCTTGTCTTCCTCCATTCCTGGGATGTCGTCTATTTCCGCTTCGTCGCTGAGAGGTAGGTTTGCCAGAAAGTCTGCTAAGATTTGTGATTTCTCAGCCTTCCTTGTTTCAAAGATTATTTGGAACTGTTTGATCATGGCATTCCATTTTTCCACCCTTCCAATTTTCTCCGTGCTATCGAGGATTTACATATCTGAGCCTTTGTGAAGACTTGGATGGTATGTGCATCAAAATATATCCTTAGTTTTTGTGTTGCCACTACTAAGGCATATATGAGTTGTTTCATTGGTATAGTTACGCCCCGCTGAACTGAGTGTCTTGCTGATGTAGTATATGGGCTTTTCTCCTTGCCATTGGTCTCGTACCAATACTGCGCTTACAGCTGTTTATGGGTAAAAATCGTTTCTGCCGATTTCGGTAAATTCGGTAGGTGAGTGAGAAACTGGTTCAAACCCTAAACAAATGTGCTGCACGTGAGCACTTTATAGATTCGAGAGATCAATCCGTACAAGTCCGGCCTAAACCAAGAAATGGCCGTTCCAGACTTGCTTCGGTCACAAAGTGGAGGAGAAGGGTTGATTTGGGGAGGGAAGCAAAGAAAGGTGTTGAGACCAGAATAGTGCGGGAGAGTAGTGTCTCGACTTGTATCGAAAGTGAAAGCTTGAAGCTTGCAAGAGATGAAAGCTTTTTGGAGAGCTTGCAAAGTTGCCTTTTACGAGAGTGTAGTATTTTTCTCTGAC
The DNA here is from genome assembly GCA_023531295.1 of Papaver armeniacum. Classification (NCBI taxonomy): domain Eukaryota; kingdom Viridiplantae; phylum Streptophyta; class Magnoliopsida; order Ranunculales; family Papaveraceae; genus Papaver; species Papaver armeniacum. The sequence continues at coordinate 3,572 of JAJJWW010019444.1, forward strand.
CGAGACTTGTTGTCCGGTGGAAATAGGTAAGACCTATTTATACAAGTCGAGATTGAAACGTACCCTGGCCTCATGAAGGAAGAGAGTAAAGGGTGAAATAATGGGAGGAGGTGGTAACCGCATGGTGTTAATGGGTGAAAAAGTTTTCACCATTATTTCCTCTTTTATTTGACCGGTTTATTCCTATTCACGCTTTCTTAATGTGAGCGTAGTGTACGCTGCATGCTGTGACCGCCAAACCAAGACCCTGGAAAGCATCCCCCGGTTTGTGTTGATGTCTCGAGTGTTGGTTGCATCTTGAGTGCAAGTGGTGCTGCTAGGGCGCATGTGGCATGTGCCAATGGCATGTGCGGAATGCCTTTGTTGCGAGTTGCACCTCGAGCGCAAGTGGCAATGCCAGAGCTGCTAGTGGCGTGTGTGGCATGTGCCAATGGCATGTGTGGAATGCCTTGGTGGTAGGTTGTACGTTGAGTGTAAGTGACTACCAGCGTGTATTAGGGCCACGGCTAGGTAATGGAAGCTACCAGCGAGCGTGTTGGCATGTGCCAATGGCATGCGTGGCCAATAGGGTCACGGCCTGGTAAGAAAAGCTACCAGTCACGCATGTTGGCATGTGCCAATGGCATGCTTGGCCATTAGGGCCACGTCATGGTGAGAAAAGCTACCAGCGAGCGTGTTGGCATGTGCCAATGGCATGCGTGGCCAATAGGGTCACAGCCTGGTAAGAAAAGCTACCAGTGACGCATGTTGGCATGTGCCGACGGCATGCTTGGCCATTAGGGCCACGCCCTGGTGATAAAAGCTACCAGCGAGCGTGTTGGCATGTGCCAATGGCATGCTCGGCCATTAGGGCCACGGTTTGGTAAGAAAGGCTACCAGTGGCGCATGTTGGCATGTGCCAATGGCATGCTTGGCCATTAGGGCCATGCCCTGGTGAGAAAAGCTACCAGCGAGCGTGTTGGCATGTGCCAATGGCATGCTCGGCCATTAGGGCCACGGTTTGGTAAGAAAGGCTACCAGTGACGCATGTTGGCATGTGCCAATGGCATGCTTGGCCATTACGGCCACGCCCTGGTGAGAAAAGCTACCAGCGAGTGTGTTGGCATGTGCCAATGGCATGCGTGGCCAATTTGGGTCGCGCCTTGGTAGAAAAAAGCTACCAGCGAGCATGTTGGCATGTGCCAATGGCATGCGTGGCCAATTTGGGTCGCGCCTTGGTAGGAAAAGCTACCAGCGAGCGTGTTGGCATGTGCCAATGGCATGCGTGGCTAATCTGGGTTGCGCCTTGGTAGGAAAAGCTACCAGCGAGCGTGTTGGCATGTGCCAATGGCATGCGTGGCCAATTTGGCCTAGGTTGCATGGTTTGCAAGCCTAGGTGCGGGCGCTACTTTGGCATGGCGCGGCTAGGGCCAAGGTAAGGGTGTTTGGCTTGGCGTGGCGTGACTAGGGCCAAGGTAAGGGTGTTTGGCTTGGCGTGGCGTGACCCGGTGTAGCTAGGGCCAAGGCAGAGTGTGTTTGGCATGGCGCGGCTAGCTCGGGTTAAGTGTGGGCTGGCATGATTTACCATTGGCACGGAGGTGCGGCTAGCATGGTTGGCATGCTTCGGCGCGTTTGGTATGGCTGGCATGATTTGCCATCGGCATAGAGATGCGGCTAGATTGGGCTAGGTGTGGCTGGCATGATCTGCCATTAGCACGGAGGTGCGGCTAGCATGGTTGGCATGCTTGGCGCGTTTGGTATGGGCTGGCATGATTTGCCATTGGCATAGAGATGCGGCTAGCTTGGGCTAGGTCTGGATGGCATGATTTGCCATTGGCACGGAGGTGCGGCTAGCATGGTTGGCATGCTTCGCGCGTTTGGTATGGCTGGCATGATTTTTCATTGGCATAGAGATGCGGCTAGCTTGGGCTAGGTGTGGCTGGCATGATTTGCCATTGGCACGGAGGTGCGGCTAGCATGGTTGGCATGCTTCGGCGCGTTTGGTATGGCTGGCATGATTTGCCATTGGCATAGAGGTGCGGCTAGCATGGTTGGCATGCTTCGGCGTGTTTGGTATGGCTGGCATGATTTGCCATTGGCATAGAGATGCGGCTAGCTTGAGCTAGGTGTGGCTGGCATGATTTGCCATTGGCACGGAGGTGCGGCTAGCATGGTTGGCATGCTTCGGCGCGTTTGGTATGGCTGACATGATTTGCCATTGGCATAGAGATGCGGCTAGCTTGGGCTAGGTGTGGCTGGCATGATTTGCCATTGGCACGGAGGTGAATTAGGGTTTTGTTCGTTGTAACCCTAATTTGAAAAAATACCCCCTATTAATTACTGACTACATGCATTAAATGTTCTAATAAATGTGTCACTGGTGACATTAGGTTATTTGGGGTTTTACGATTTTACCCTTTGTCTAAAAACCACCATCAACGTTAAGTCCCCTGCTTAGCTCGGAACAGGAGCTTTGTTGCGGGGTAAGCATAAGATGGTGACAAACTATCAGCAACAAAGCGTAAAGAGAATTGAGGAGGCTCGTCGACCTTTTTATAAATAGGATTTGGAATCCTTGACTACGCGAGTTTTGCGCAAATCGGGAGAGGTGGCACAATTGGGAAGTTAGCGTCGTGAGAGACAGAAGTCAGGCGGCGTTGAGAAGTTAACGCGAGTTAGGAAACTGAGCGTGCTAGCTAGTGGGACCGGCGCAAGGTAGGGAAGCTGTGCGTGCTTGCTGGCGGGACTTGGGCGGTCATTGGGAAGTTGGCGTGAGTTGGGAAATTGAGCGTGCTAGCTGGTGGGACCGGTGCAACTTGGGCGGCATTGGGAAGTTGGGCGTCCTTGTGAGCCCGCACGATTTTTGGTAAAGGGAAATCCTTCCCTATTTCAGAATCTTCATGCCCATATATATAAAACCCTTTCCTCTCATCTTGCACCTTATTCCTTTCATCCTTTCCTACTAGCGGCAGAGTTACAAAGAAAAACCAGTTTCCAGGTATGTCTTCCAGTACTTCCCTTGTTTTCCTTTTCATGTAGGTGCAAACCCTAAGAGTAGGCGTTTTTATAATCCTTGCAATGATACCGCGCATATAATTTCTTGGCGTGCCTCTTGTAGAAAATATTGTATGTATGCACCCAAGGGAAATACTGCATATATTATTCGAACCCGTAGGAAAGTGCTCCATATATAATTTTGAACCCGAAGAAGGATATTGCAGACGCACTTGAGCCCGTATAAAATACTGCGTATAATTTTGAACCCGAAGAAAATATGCGTGTGCGTTTCGAACCCGTAGAGAATACCGTATATGAATCCCGAAGAAGAATATTGTATATGTGCTTCATATGACTTAGAACCCGTAGGAAATATTGCATATATGAATTTCGGTCTGAAAGAAATATCTGCGCGTGCGATTTTGAACCCGTAGAAAATGCTCCATATATAATTTTGAACCCGAAGAATGATATTGCGAGACGCACTTGAGCCGTATAAAATCTGCGTATATAATTTTGAACCCTGAAGAAAATACTGCGTGTGTATTTTTGAACCCGTAAAGAATACGCCCTTTCTCTTTTTCTTTTTTTTTGTATTTCAGGTTTTCCTTTGTTGGGCGCGGTTATGTGTCAGGGAGATAATTTTGTCTTTCTCCGTGTGCAGATATCTTGTTACTAAGTTGTTATGAAGAAATCCGGCAAGATGTTACCTGAACAGAATTTCGCCTCATCGAAGGATGTCCATAGTTCCAAACCGAACACGGATGATGAATTCTTCACCAAAAAAACTTGCCTCTGCTCGGAAAAATCACCCAGGTTTCGTGCCAATTTTGTTAACCGGTGGTGAAAATGAAAAGAAGACACGTTGATTCGCCCGAGAGAACACCATACGGTTGTCTTCATAAAGGGGTATATTCATCTTCCAACATTGATTTCGGGATGTGTCAAAGCCCATTGCGTTCTTTTGATAGATGGGTTGAGTTCATGGTGAGTAAGGAGCATATAAATACCAACTTGACTCGAGCGCAGATTATTGATCTTTGTAGAGCTTTAGTAAATCTCCAGATTAGGAAGGATATCCCGGGCTTGGTTGCTTTCATCTCCAGATGGTGTTCGGACACCCATACGATCATATGTAGATGGGGTGAGATAACTTTCTCCTTGGAGAGTGTGGCTCTCTTGTTGAATCTTCCCAGAATCGGGAATCTTAACATCCAATTATCTCGAAAGCGAGGGAAGATGCGAGATGACCTTGCCGCTAAGTTGGAAGATTTCGCTCGGAAAGACTCCACTGCGAAGTCGAAGGATTCTGTCAGGAAAGAGGATGAAAGGTGCCTTTCTGGTGGTGGATATCTCAATGGTTCCCGGACGAGTGGAACCTAAACGAGAAGTGATGATCTTCACGTTGCAAAGCATTTTGGCTCTCTGGTTGTCTAGAGACATTTTTGACGACAGTTGGTAAGAACGAGATAAGACCGAGTTGCTAGTGATTGTGTGAAGTTGGCAAAAGGCGAAGTCTTTCCCATTGGCATGCTATTTCTTGGTTCCCCTGTATGTGCATCTGGATCACCTAGTTGCGAACATGCGAGTTTCGAATGGTTTTATGAAAGTGGATTCATATGTGCACGTTGCTTTCCGCAAGCTTGGTTATGGGAACACTTTGAGAAGTATGCCCCAAACCGTTGTCTTCGATTTCGCGAGTTGGGGGTTCGAATTCTTCGATGGGTGAACAGGCGTCCAAGGGTTGGCATGAGCTTGGTTAGTCTTCTCGATAAGTCATATGAAATCAGTTTTCGCCCATGGGAGCCGGTCCACAGGTCGATGACTCAAATTGACACCTTTGCTTCTGCTCCGGTCATGTCTTTGTCTTCTGATGGCAATTTGAGCATTGGTGAAAACTTGTTCATTCAAAGCTGCTTGCCCGGTTATATGCCGTCTTTCTTCATGGGGTCTTTTGGATAGTGCTTACAATATTGACCGCGCGGCTCGTCACATGGGTTTCGATCAAGGGGTGCCTCTTGCTTACCAGCCGGTGATTCCTAAGGACTCATTGCGTGCCGCCCTCAATGCCAGTGCCCTCGAGCCGGGTATCCGTCTTCCCTTCTTTCAAATGGGAAGAGTAACTTCGACGACCTTTGGCTATAATGAGTTCTGGTGCGATGAGTTTATTATGATCCAAGATTTTGTAAGCAGCGTGGTGGAGAATGTTCGTTGTAAACCTTCCCCAGCAATTTTGAAGAAGTACCCAATGTTGAGAGATCTCAAGCGAAAGTTGCCTAGCAACTCGGAAAGTCCCCAGGCCAAGGAACGAAGAACGAAGAATCGTGCTGGTGGGTTCCGGGCGATTTCAAAAGATCCTCCCGCAACTCTCGTGTCTTTTAGTTCTTCCAATAATCAGGTATGTGTCATCTCCTTGTTGGTTTGTCTCAAAACACGTGAATTTCTGCTGAAAACATCTATCTTGTTTCTTCCAGGGCTTCGGTAGTGTTAATGCTTTCGCTGCCCTTGCACGTTGCCAGGAGACGGCAATTTCTTCGAAGAATTCCGGCGGCACTGAGCCTACTCATAGCTGTGATGAGTCAGAGAAGAAAGTTCAACAAGTGAGAGTGATTCCTCTGGCAGCACTGGTTCTTTTTCGGGAAGTGGTTCGGTGAGTTTCGCGCTTCTTTTCTTTCTTCTTCTTCTGTTTCTTCTTTTGAAAAATGTCTAACTCAAGTTCGCAGGAGGAATCCGGTTCGGAGGACGATTCTGGGGTGGAGTCACACGAAAACTTGCCTTTGGTGACCACCGCCGATGACTTGGAGATGGGAGTTAGCCAATCACCGGGCACAGATGTGGTTCAAACGGTGGATGATTCTCTGATGGTTGTTGCCGTAGACATGGAAGAAGACCCTTTGCGAGTCGTGGGGCCAGTTGCAGGCGCCATTTTCGATCCCCCGTACTTGGTTCCTTATCCAGGTCATGTCTTTGGTTGGCGGCTTCAATGTTCGGCTAAGTATGAGGCGTTGTACACCAGAATCTGGGAGAAGTACGGACATATGGCAACAACCAAGAAAGTCACTAGTCGATTTGCGCTGGTTAAGCGTGTGGAAGAGGCTTTATCTTCCATCGAGGATATGCGTGAGGTGTCCTGGTCACACCGTTTCGAAGACGTTATTGCCGATTTGGGAGCACCATCGCGACGTGTGCGTAGAAAAGGAGTTCAACACTTCGTGGTTTGTCGAAGGCCTTCTTTGAGATCCAAAAGTTGAAAGATGCAGACAACCGAAAGCCTTTCCGCCGAGGAGATTGCACGACAGGAGGTAGAACTCGAAAAGCTTTCCAAGATGTTGACTATGAAGAGAGCGGCTCTTGAAGATGCAAAGTTGACTTTCTCCAAGAAGAAACAGACCTCTGTTGGATGATTTTCCTTGAATGTTTCTCTGTTAAACTTTCATTTAGGTTCTTTTTTTTTTTTTTTTTTTGAAAGACATTGGATGTCCGGTTCAAGGTTTGACCGTTTTGGTAGACAGTGGTAGCTTTTGAGGATATTGGATTATTTCGGGATGAATGGTTTTGATAATATGACTGACGATTATGTTTTGGGAAAGGAATATTGCTTTTATGAAAGTGTGTGCTAGCAATAGGTACAATACTCAGTAGTATAATGGTTTTACTAAGAACCTAAAAACAAATCGTATATCTTGCGCAGTCTGAATTTACTCACTTCATAGGTTTTTGCGAACATGCCCCTCTCCATGTAAAAAGGCGGTTTCTTTGGTAGCATCGCCAGCCAAGTCCCCAATCATTCGGTAACATCTTGATGAGTCCCAGTTTTCTTGTGTAGTTTTTACAACTGGTAACAGGGTTGTCTGGGGGAGTTGCGTCGGATTGAGTCGCCTTCCCCTACCATCTTGACATCTGGGTCGAAGAACGAGATCGACTGTCTGACATTGTAGCCGATAGATCAATCCTCCCGCTGTGGTCGCCAGTTGTTTATGAGTAAAAATCGTTTCTTCCGATTTCGGTAAATTCAGTAGGTGAGTGAGAAACTGGTTAAAACCCTAAACAAATGTGCTGCACGTGAGCACTTTAAGATTCGAGAGATCAATCTGTACAAGTCCGGCCTAAACCAAGAAATGGCCGTTCCAGACTTGCTTCGGTCACAAAGTGGAGGAGAAGGGTTGATTTGGGGAGGGAAGCAAAGAAAGGTGTTGAGACCGAATAGTGCAGGAGAGTAGTGTCTCGACTTGTATCGAAAGTGAAAGCTTCGGAAGCTTGCAAGAGATGAAAGCTTTTTGGAGAGCTTGCAAAGTTGCCTTTTACGAGAGTGTAGTATTTTTCTCCGACCGAGACTTGTTGTCCGGGGTGGAAATAGGTAAGACCTATTTATACAAGTCGAGATTGAAACGTACCCTGGCCTCATGAAGGAAGAGAGTAAAGGGTGAAATAATGGGAGGAGGTGGTAACCGCATGGTGTTAATGGGTGAAAACGTTTTCACCATTATTTCCTCTTTTATTTGACCGGTTTATTCCTATTCACGCTTTCTTAATGTGAGCGTAGTGTACGCGCATCTTTGTGACCGCCAAACCAAGACCCTGGAAAGCATCCCCCAGTTTGTGTTGATGTCTCGAGTGTTGGTTGCATCTTGAGTGCAAGTGGTGCTGCTAGGGGCGCATGTGGCATGTGCCAATGGCATGTGCGGAATGCCTTTGTTGCGAGTTGCACCTCAAGCGCAAGTGGCAATGCCAGAGCTGCTAGTGGCGTGTGTGGCATGTGCCAATGGCGTTTGTGGAATGCCTTGGTGGTAGGTTGTACGTTGAGTGTAAGTGATTACCAGCGTGTATTAGGGCCACGGCTAGGTAATGGAAGCTACTAGCGAGCGTGTTGGCATGTGCCAATGGCATGCGTGGCCAATAGGGTCACGGCCTGGTAAAAAATAGCTACCAGTGACGCATGTTGGCATGTGCCAATGGCATGCTTGGCCATTAGGGCCACGTCATGGTGAGAAAAGCTACCAGCGAGCGTGTTGGCATGTGCCAATGGCATGCGTGGCCAATAGGGTCACGGCCTGGTAAGAAAAGCTACCAGTGACGCATGTTGGCATGTGCCAACGGCATGCTTGGCAATTAGGGCCACGCCCTGGTGAGAAAAGCTACTAGCGAGCGTGTTGGCATGTGCCAATGGCATGCTCGGCCATTAGGGCCATGGTTTGGTAAGAAAGGCTACCAGTGACGCATGTTGGCATGTGCCAATGGCATGCTTGGCCATTAGGGCCACGCCCTGGTGAGAAAAGCTACCAGCGAGCGTGTTGGCATGTGCCAATGGCATGCTCGGCCATTAGGACCACGGTTTGGTAAGAAAGGCTACCAGTGACGCATGTTGGCATGTGCCAATGGCATGCTTGGCCATTAGGGCCACGCCCTGGTGAGAAAAGCTACCAGCGAGCGTGTTGGCATGTGCCAATGGCATGCGTGGCCAATTTGGGTCGCGCCTTGGTAGAAAAAGCTACCAGCGAGCATGTTGGCATGTGCCAATGGCATGCGTGGCCAATTTGGGTCGCGCCTTGGTAGGAAAATCTACCAGCGAGCGTGTTGGCATGTGCCAATGGCATGCGTGGCCAATCTAGGTCGCGCCTTGGTAGGAAAAGCTACCAGCGAGCGTGTTGGCATGTGCCAATGGCATGCGTGGCCAATTTGGCCTAGGTTGCATGGTTTGCAAGCCTAGGTGCGGGTGCTACTTTGGCATGGCGCGGCTAGGGACAAGGTAAGGGTGTTTGGCTTGGCGTGGCGTGACTAGGGCCAAGGTAAGGGTGTTTGGCTTGGCGTGGCGTGACCCGGTGTAGCTAGGGCCAAGGCAGAGTGTGTTTGGCATGGCGCGGCTAGCTCGGGTTAAGTGTGGCTGGCATGATTTACCATTGGCACGGAGGTGCGGCTAGCATGGTTGGCATGGTTGGAATGCTTCGGCGCGTTTGGTATGGCTGGCATGATTTTCCATCGGCATAGAGATGCGGCTAGATTGGTCTAGGTGTGGCTGGCATGATCTGCCATTGGTACGGAGGTGCGGCTAGCATGGTTGGCATGCTTCGGCGCGTTTAGTATGGCTGGCATGATTTGCCATTGGCATAGAGATGCGGCTAGCTTGGGCTAGGTGTGGCTGGCATGATTTGCCATTGGCACGGAGGTGCGGCTAGCATGGTTGGCATGCTCGGCGCGTTTGGTATGGCTGGCATGATTTGCCATTGGCATAGAGATGCGGCTAGCTTGGGCTAGGTGTGGCTGGCATGATTTGCCATTGGCACGGATGTGCGGCTAGCATGGTTGGCATGCTTCGGCGCGTTTGGTATGGCTGGCATGATTTTCCATTGGCATAGAGGTGCGGCTAGCATGGTTGGCATGCTTCGGCGTGTTTGGTATGGCTGGCATGATTTGCCATTGGCATAGAGATGCGGCTAGCTTGGGCTAGGTGTGGCTGGCATGATTTGCCATTGGCACGGAGGTGCGGCTAGCATGGTTGGCATGCTTCGGCGCGTTTGGTATGGCTGACATGATTTGCCATTGGCATAGAGATGCGGCTAGCTTGGGCTAGGTGTGGCTGGCATGATTTGCCATTGGCACGGAGGTGAATTAGGGTTTTGTTCGTTGTAACCCTAATTTGAAAAAATACCCCCTATTAATTACGACTACATGCATTAAATGTTCTAATAAATGTGTCACTGGTGACATTAGGTTATTTGGGGTTTTACGATTTTACCCTTTGTCTAAAAACCACCATCAACAACAGCGTAGCTTGTTGCTGCTAAGTATAGAGTGAGTATTTCACCTTGCTCCGGCTTTTGTAAGATAGGTACTGAGGCCAAGTACTCCTTGATATTTTGGAAAGCTTACTCGCATTCAGTGGTCCACATGAACCTGCTTCCTTTCCTTAGTGTATCGAAAAATGCTTTGCATTTGTCCGATGATCTTCCTATGAATCTTCCCATGGAGGCTAAGATTCCATTTAGTTTTTGTACTCCTTTTAGTGTTTTTGGATGTCATCTCCATTATTGCTCCGACCCTTTAGGGATCTACTTCTATTCCTCGCTTAGTTACCAAGTACCCTAGGAATTTTCCTGAGCTTACTCCAAACGTGCATTTCTCTGGATTCACTTTCATGTCAATGTTTCTCATGGCTTCGAATATCTCCCTTAGGTATGATAGGTGGTTTTTCGCCTCTTTGCTTTTAACAAGCATGTCGTCCACATAGACTTCTAGTATCTTGCCTATCCATCGCTTAACGATTTTGTCTACCAATCGCTAGTATGTTGCCCCCGCGTTCTTTAGTCCAAAAGGCATCCTCTTATAGCAATACAATCCTCGTGGGGTAAAGAACGCAGTATGCTCCTGGTCTTCTTCTGCAAGGGTGATCTGGTTGTAACCCATGAAGGATAGTTTCTGGTGACCTTCGGTTTCATTGACCAGTTGGTCAATATTTGGTAGCGGGTAGCTATACTTGGGGAATGCTTTGTTGAGATTGCTAAAGTCGATGCAAATACGCACGCCTCCGTTATTCTTAGGAACAATCACCATGTTGGATATCCACGTGGGATACTTGACTTGTCGTATGAATCCTGCTGCTAGGAGCTTTTGCAACTCCTTCTCCACTGCTTCCTGGTAGATATCTGCCACCTTGCGGATACGTTGCTTGAATGGTGCCATTTCTGGTTTGAGCCGAAGGTGGTGGGAGACCAAATTCGGGTCAATTCCTGGCATGTCTTTCATTGACCATGCGAAGACATCTGCGTAGTCCCGTAGTAGCCTTTGTAGTTGCATCTCCCCGTCCTCTTCTAGTAAAGTTCCGATGTTGATCATCTTTGGATGCGTCTTCGTTCCGATGTTAATTTTCTTTGTTGGTTCCACCGGTGAAAAGGTTGGTTTCTGAGGTTGTAGAGGAGTGCATTTATGTAATTGCCATTTAGCAGAGACGTCCGCTACCGGGGTGGCGGAGGTGCTTGCTTCTTGAACGGAGGGGGCTTCAGGGACTTTGAAGCCTCCATCTTTTACTTCGTTGGCATTCGCCCATCATCTTTTCCTTTCGTGTTGTTGTGCGGCAGCTCTTTCTTCGTTGAGTCTGACCTCTGCCAGATTGCATAGTCTTACGTCTTGTTGATCACCTTTGATTTCCATTTCACCCATGGGTGTAGGGAATCGAAGGTACTGATGATAGGTCGAAGTTGTTCCTCTTAATCGATGGACCCAAAGTCGTCCCTTAATGACGTTGTAGGGCGAAGGTGCTTCCACAACACAAAACCTTGTATTGGTTACTAAGGGTCATGCGCGTACCTGCAAGATAATTTCTCATTTTGGTCTAGAGACTGCTCCATTGAAACCATATATTGTGCAAGTGGATGAATCCATTTGCTCAGCTGTCAAACCCATACGTAAGTAGGGTTCGTAGAACAATACATTTAACGAGCTGCCCCCATCAATGAGGACCTTCGTAACATTCCATCCATGTATTGGAAGAGTGATCACAAGTGGATCGTTGTGCATCTCGACTTCATGGTTGACGTCCCTTGTCGAGAATGTTAATGGTGTATCCATCCATTCTTCCCAAGTGCTAGTTGGTGGGCCACTTAGCTTGAATACCTCGTGGGTTTCTATCTTTCTTCTGTTTTGAGCTAGCTCGAGGATATCTTCGAGTAGCTCCTTCTGGCCTCCGTTTGATAAGGTGATCAAGTTAATGTATTTGCCATCCTATGGTAACTCCACCCTTTTCTTTGGGGCTACCTTAGTATCAGCAGGTTGTATCTGCACATACTCCATGAATTTGCCTTCGTCTATGAATCTCTGAATTGTGTTCCTCAGGTGGTAGCATGTGTCAGTTGTATGCCTGTAGTACTAGTGGTATGCACAGTACTCCTTAGCATCCTTTGTTTTATCTGGCTGTTTTCCCCTAGTGTTAGGATAGGGAAAATCTGGCTTCGCTCCCTCCTTGCTTAGAATATGGGAGAATGTTGTGTTTAGCTTTGTGTAGATTTTATCTACAAAGTCCTCCCTTTCTTTTCCTCTGCCTTTGCCATCTCCGTACTTTGATCTTTTATCCCGTGAGCTGGTTTTTCCCCCGTCTTCTTTTTGCCTCTTAGGTATCTCCGGAATTGGTTCCAGAGTTCGTTCATTGTGGAGCTGTTGTTGTCTTTGTTTGTGCTCTGGGGTTGTCCTTCTAGATTTCTTCAAGTCTGATGTAGCGATCTTGGACAACCCAAAGCTCTCCTTCGGAATCAAGGGCTCGGTTGTGAAGCTCCACGAAGATAGCTGAGGTTCTATCAAGTCTGTACTTATAGAAATTAATGCTAATTATTGACTTTTTCGATTGCTTGGCACGTCTTTTTCCACATGTGTGTGTACTGCATCAATGTTTCCCGGGGTCCGATAGCTAAAGCGAATAGCCTATCTAACCCTGCCTTTGTTGATTTGTTATACATGTATGTCTCTAAGAACACCGTAGACAATTGCTCAAAAGAGTCAATTGAGTTTGCTGGTAAATTATCATACCACGCCAATGCTGATCCCGTCAAGCTTGCAGGGAAGTACATACAAAGTACTATCTCATCTCTTTCCTAATTGGCAAGGACACGAGTGTAGTACCGTAGGTGTGCTGCGGGATCTGAGGTACCATTGTATGCCTGAAACATAGGTACTGGGCATTTCGCAAGGATAGGCTCCCTCAAAATGCGAAAAGACAACGGAGATGTTGTCGATTCTTGGAGTACCTCTTCTAGCCTTGCTCCTGTGTGGCCAGTTTTCAATCCTTGTATTTATTTCCGCATCTTCTTCATTTGCTCCATGACCATGTCCACATTGTGAGCATCTCTGGAAAATGCCTCATCATAATAAGACTGAGATGGCTTGTAAGTTGGATCCACCTAATCTGGATCGTGTCGTGTTTTCCTAGCTCCCCCTGGTGGGTTAGCCTTAGGTGGGTTAAGATCCCCCCCCCTTCGTCTTCCTGAGATAGCTCCGTGCTCACGCCTCTTCAACGGAGGGTGATTTTGGGAACCTTCGATCTGCACATCCAACATATCTTTCAGGTTCTGGTTTTCCTGAGCCATCACGTGCATTGCATCCTCATGCTCCTTGTTACGGAGTAGCAAAGCTGCTACTTGCGCTGCCATTTGTTTTTCATTGTGGATTCCACCACCCTGAGAGTGTTGTTGGCTGATGAGTGCTAAATAGTGCATATTTATACACCTTTTTATTGGCATTTTACTCATCTTTTGCGCTTAGAAATCAGATATTATCCCAGATTCTGTGTTTTCTTTGTTTTCAAGAATAAATATTTGTATTAATTAATTTTGTGTTTTTAGGTAATAAATAAAGTCCGGAGAAACTGAGGAGCTAAAGAGCGAAGAATTGAGTCAAACATCTATGGAGCAGATAGCCAAAGCCCACGCGCGAATCAGTTGCAACCCAACAAGGAAGACATGGGCTAGAGCTACCCACGACCCGGATCCGAACCCGCTCATCCCGAGCCGTTAAGATCTTCACTCGCCACATCCAACGGTCGCTCCTCCCTACACATCGTTCTTTGATGCACTCGCCCAATGACAAATCGCCTCGGTTCTCCCTCGCCCGTTCGAGATCTCTCCCGCAAGATCCTACGCTCGCTGCGCCTTCCTCATCGAGTTTTGATGTAACCGCTTCACAGCATAGCCCCTATATAAACCCCAAAGCCTAACCCTAAACTCATTTCTTCTCCCTCACCCCGACAGAGAGCAGAGCTCTGCAAAACCCATCTCCCGACCAAACTCCACAGACACCACCTCCATCTCCTGCCACAGCCGATTCCGCCACCTCCATCACCAACTCCATCAGAGCAGCCACCTACTCCCACTCCTTAGGTCTAGATATCTCTTTTGTAGTTTCTACCAACCCTAGAAACTAAATCAGAGATAACTAGAACTAGGGTATTCAACCAACAACCCCACATGGAGCTCTGAAGCCGAAGTGACGAAGAGGAGAAGCAATTCAGAGTATGGGTTGCATTTAATTTCTGTTTTAAAAGTAATTTAGGGTTTGTATTTGGGGATTTTCTTGCATGTATAAATAGCAGTGATGGGTGTTGATAGAAAGCATGCCTGGGATAGCCAGTGCTTCAATTTAGATTTAATTTGTGTATTTTTGTTATTTTCATGTTCTAATTAATTTGTTAGGGTTTCATTGAAACCCTAATTCCCAGTTATGATTTCAATTTTGTTGAATTATCCTTGCATGCTTAAACTATAATTATACTTTCAATTTTAGCACCCAATGCCTTTCTTTCACAATGCATGCCAAGTATGCATTGTAGTCGTGGTATAAAGATGTTGTGTGTGCTGCAGCTTAATCTTTAGACCCAAAAACTAATTCCCTTGATTAGTTGTGCTTGATTAGACAACTAATTCTCCGGGTTAGTACCTTAGCTGAACATTGAAGTATTACAAGGTGAAACTTCTTAGTTAAGTGGTGGAATTGACACCCTATCCTTAAACGCCATAGAAACAAGGAGCTCAACTTGGTTGAACACATACTAAGAATTAGAGGTGAATTTGATAACCCTAGCATCCCTTTACTCTCACTGTTTATATTTCATTTTTAGTTTAGAGTCACTACTTAGTTCAACCTCAGTCGCATCGACAACATACCAAATTTGTGCTACATACTTGCTAAAACTCAGTCGAGTGAGCCATAGATAAATCAGAGCACCACAAGTCCTTGTGGGATCGACCCGTACTTGCCGCGTCTCCGATAGACGCCGTGCACTTGCGGATTATCACCGTAGGCCATAATATAAACACCTTTCGAGGCCTACCAAGTTTTTGGCGCCGCTGCCGGGGACTTGGCGTGTGCCCTGTGATCAATTGCTGTCTTTACTGAGTTTATTCATCCTTGTACATATTCTCTCTGTATTATTTCTCTTAGCTTTGTCTTAAGTGTAACTTAGCTGAATTTTTTTATTTGCATCATAATTTTCCTTTTGTTCTTGGTTAGCTTAGTGTAACTTGTAGTGTACTTGTAGTTATCATAACTAGTAGCATACATCAGATGTAAATTTTGTTCTTTTCGCATCTTGGCTTTTTGACTGAGCTATAAGCATCAGAAATGTAGCTTAGTGTCACTTGTCACTTTTAACCCCCTGTGTCGGTCCAAACCACTTTTCACACGTGTCGGCATTATTATCCTGTGGCTCATTTCTTGGAACCGATAGTGGTACATTTGAGTTACAATGTTTTGCCATCTTCTTTGTCTTCTTTGTCTTTGCCAACCCAAGGAGACAAGAAAACGCAGGACTTGAGGTTAGTATTCGAACATTGCATTGACCTGTGAATGTGCCATGTATGCTCTGTGCTAGTATGCTAACCTGTGCATGATTGAAAGTAAGCTGAGCATCCTTAGTATTATTTGTCTGTATGCTTGTGTGAAAACTGAGCTTACCTGTGACAGCCCCTGTGCATGATCTACCCTGTCAATCTTGTGTGTAACCTGAGCGTAATCATCTGCCTTGTGCCTAGTGTGTATTATGTGACCATAGTGCCATCAGCCCTGAGTTAAACTCCAGCCCTCTGAAGCTGTGAGTTGAGCTACAGCTGAGGTTTCCAAGTTTGTTACAAGCCCAGTTGACAAACCCACCTGAGCACAACCTGAGCATAACCCAACTCCTGCTGAGTTACTTTTAGTGCATAAGTTTCCTGAGCTCTGCTTTGTGCCTGTTGAGCCATCTGCTTTGTGCAATTGTATGCATACATCTGTGCATCTGTGATTACTATAAATTGCTCAGCTGTGAATTTTGAGATCAAATCTGGGATAATCATACAACCTGTGCATACATGT
>JAJJWW010019446.1:0-10289 GCA_023531295.1 Papaver armeniacum
TTTTCAATCATTTCTTATCATTATCTCCTCAAAATCAAGAGAAGGATTGTGTAGTTCTTGTGAGAGTTTAATGGAGAAGAGAACCACAGTCGATGCGTGAGCGTTTGATCGGTGATCGTGAGCGAGATTTGAAATGGGGTTTGCTGTTGGTTAATTTGTGATGAAGATGATAGGGTTTGTTAGTGAAGGCGATTTTACAGGTTCGATTTATGAGGATGAGCTCGAGCACGAGATGCGGTGAGAGAAGGCAAAGGGAAATTCACGGGGACGAATTAGGGTTGATGTTAATCAACGAAATATGGGTTCGTGATGATCTTGTGAGGAGGCAATGGAGAAATTCAGGGCGAGATTTAACTTAAGTATCGTGGGCTTCGGAAATCGAGAGATGTAGAACATGGAGTGCTGTATTGGGTTTTGTTATTAGAGAGAAAAAGAATGAGTGATGGTACATTGATGGAATTTACGGAAGATGGATTAGGGTCTAAGTGAATGGGTTGCGAGAATCTGAACCAGGAAGATTTGATGTTGTAAAGAGATAGGCTGGGATGCTTTTGGTGGTTTACGGTGTTTCTTTTGAGGATTCTGGACGGCTCGGGCTAGTAAAGGTGTTGATGCTTGAAATGGCTTTGGTGGTAATGATGCCTCGAGTGGCTTGAATGACTCGGGGAATGCGGCTACGAGAGAAGGACCACAGTTGGGAATGAAGTTACGGGTGCAAAGGAGGCTGGAATTCTGGGAAGGCTGGTTGTGCATTTGGTACTAATGAGGCTGCGGGGAGATGAGTCTTGAGCAAGCTGGTATTGGTGGTGGAGTTGTGTGTAGCCTAGAAAGCAAGTGTTGGTAGGCTGCTGTTGCTCCAACTATTGGTACATGTGTAGGCTTGCATGGATGCCCTCAGGTAGTGTTCTCTGTTGCTATGCTTGAATGGAGGAGGTGATGTATCTTTTGAAGCGATGTTTGGTATTAATAGAATGCATAGGTGCGGGGTTGTCTCTGTTGCTTAAATTGGTAGTTGCGCATTTGCTCTTTGGCGGACTGAGTACGAGGGAACTTCAAGTGATGGCGAGGATGGGATGTTTGAGAGCTGGGAAGGAGTTATATTTATGATGGTGTTGGCCTTGAGATATAATGAGCTTAATGGGTTCTGATGGATGCAACTACAGTGGTGGAGCTGCAATGGGTTATTAAGCTGAAACTCTGGATAATGGTCTAGCAGCTGGTGTTGTTATTGTAGCAAATGGTAGTGCTGAGATGAAGCTACTCTGGTGGTGATGGACTGAAGAGGAGCTGTGATGAGTGCGGCGAAGGGATGTGTTGGCAAAGGCTGTGAAGATCAAAGGAATGGATGAAGAGGATGCTTAGATGAATGCTTAGAGTTCGGGTGCGAGGCATTTATTGGAGTTGTATATCTTGTTGTCTCGGGTGGTGTGATAGAATGAATTGGTATGTTGGTATTTAACGGCTGGAAGAAGGCTATGATTAATTTGAAGCTGGTGGTTTGGCTGAATGCTCAGAAGGTACATGATTTGCGGAGTTTGACCAAGATGGTAGCCAAAAGAAGTTACGATGCACAATGATAGTGCGGCCCCGACCACGACATGTCGATGGCACAGTGACTAACCCTACTGAGCTAGCTTGAGACGACCGACTATACGACACAGGTGACTTGGGTCTGACCCCTGATTCCCCAGGACCTGACTCTCCTAACTCGGTTTGGCTCGGTCTAACAAAGTTGACCCCGAGTTGACTCGTTGGCCGTTGCCGGGCGGACTTTGCGGTCCTGAGATGTTTTCCGGCCAAGTTCCGGCCCCACAATACGTTTCCGGCGACCACTTTTGGGACATATTTTCTACATGGGTTTCTCTTTCTTATGGGCTTGGTGGATTTTCATCTAATGGACTTTGAAGACTAGACCTAATTTTAGAAGTTGGAGAAGCTATAAAGGGAAGGTCTTCTACAATTTATAATATATCTTATTCTTGGAATTTTGGGGGAGCCACTTTTGTTTACGCTTCTAGGGTTTGCTTTTGTTCTTCTTCTTCATTATTTTATTATTGAATATTGATTATGATGAACTCCATAGCTATGAGTAGCTAAACATATTATTGGTTATGGGATAAAAGTTGATTTCTCAACATGCTTTTGATTCAATGAATTAGTTTTGTCTCGATGTAATTATTGTTTGTGATTCACAATTAATAGTGTTATAAGATTTGAAAACTTGTTGGTTGAGTCCGAATCAATCCGATTTGTGTTCATCTCTAGAGGCTATATTAGGGTTTTCAATACGAAAAAAAGTTGTTTATCCACTGATTCTAAGTAGCATAATTGTGGGTAGTGCTTGTAGTGATATATCCTACTAGTCACAAGTGAATCATAACTTTTGTTAAAGCGTTTAGTGCTTTTACACATTCGTTTGCATTGATGAGTCTTATTCCATAAAACTTAATGCTTTTAGGGAGTTAAACTTAATTGTGCTCTTACACTTTAGGTTGCTTTCTACGAAGAATTCACATATGCATCTTTAATGTGGTTGTGATGAAAGCAGGGGAATTAACGGGTTATACTTGCGATCAAGGTATCCTAGGACTTTTAATAAATACGAGATTAAAATACCAATTCTAATCATTGATGATAATACATGTTTGTGAATGATACTATCTCGTGACCAATATCTTCTCCTTATTGATAATTGAATTACTTACTTTGCTTTCAAATACTTTTATTTGCTTAAATACAACAAACATTCCCGTGGTTACTTAGAAACTAAAATTTTATAACAACGAAAGCCTCTCTGTGGATACGAACTCTTTCTTATACGCATACTATATTTATATCTAGTTGATTGAGAAAGTGAAATTATATTTGACGGATTAAACAACCGAGCCGGTGTGGGGATTATGTTTCCAGGTTGCTAGAGTTCTCCTTATATAGCCTTTTCAAATCGGGGTTTGCAATCAATGTTAGCTTGGTAACAAAGCATTCAATATTCACTATTAGATGAAAACCTGATTAGATTCAAGCTAATATCTTTCAACCGTTAGATGAAACTTAGCTTGTTACACACAAATGAAATGCACGTTTTTAGGTCTGTGTAACCGTACCCAAACATGTACATTTAGTTGGTTCAACAATAGTTAACCAAATGGTTAGCCATATGAGCACTTTCATATCAACCATATTCTTCTTTACCATAACTAGTTCAAATGACTCAAATGAACTAGTTAGAGTTGTTAAATTGCTTAGATCTTATAGAAGTATACAAGACACAATCGAAGCAAAAAAGATTTGATTCCACTTTTCGAATCAATTCATGAACTTTATAGCCATGGTTTGCAAATATGCATTCCTTAGTTTATATAAGTTTAAGTTCACGAATAATCGTTTTTAGAAAATAACCAACCTAAGTATGCGGACTTAAGTACCCGGAATAAGTTTGTTTCGATTCACAAACTCAGTAGTTTTTTCACGGAAGTGAACTTCGATAGTGGTGCATCTTAATACCTTGGGACTTTAGTTGCAATTTTCTGATCGTGAAGTACACATACTTTGGTTCAAGGAATAAGGACTTATACATGTACGAGTTATCACACAATGTTTATATCCAACAATGGTTATATATTCTAAACTCTCATTTCAATCATTGAAACATTCTTAGAGTACGTTATATAGTTATTTATTCACAAAGCATTTGCCGTCAAAGCAATTTTCAAGTAATTGAAACTTAACATGACTTTCTCACTAGTAAAGATAGACTTGGCCAAAGCCAAAGCTTACCAACATATATTTCGAGAAATAGATATGCGAGATAAACTAAATTTGGAAATAGCAAATGTGTATAATCAATGTCTATATAGCTGACTTTTGTCTCAAGATAGGAGATAGAGTAGATAGACTTTTGAGTGATAGATAAGTTCAAGTCTCCATACCTTTTAGTCGATGAAGTTTCCACCGAGTTCCTTGAGTAGTTCTTCGTCTTTGTATGATGATCGCCATGGAGTCTAGAGCTCAACTACACTTTCTATCCTAGTCGGAGACTTGGCTATAAGTAGACTAGAAATCAAGACTTATAGTTTTGATCATTAACATTGACAAACATGCTTGAGATAGCAAACGTATGCGAGTTTGGCCAAGTGGTGCTCTAACAAAACTATAAGTCTTGATTTCTAGCCTATTTATAGATGTCTCGGACTAGGATATAGATTAATAATAGTTGAGCTTGGTTTTCACGGGGTTCATCATTTTGAGAAAGAACTCTAAGGAAAGCTTGTGGAACTTCATCGACAAGGTATGTGGAGACAAACTACATCTATCACTTGGAAATCTATTTCTACTCTATCTCTATATTGAACATAAGTGTATTTACGATATAGTTTTCTATATGCAAATTTTGAGATTTCGGCGAGTTTATTTTACTTACCTTCTCGAAATATATGTTAGCAAGCTTTAAGCGACCAATTCATCTTATATCATGAGAAAATTGCCGAGTAACATCTTACATGGTTTGTGTGATACAATCATTTGGTGTAGACTTGG
This sequence comes from Papaver armeniacum, assembly GCA_023531295.1. Taxonomy (NCBI): domain Eukaryota; kingdom Viridiplantae; phylum Streptophyta; class Magnoliopsida; order Ranunculales; family Papaveraceae; genus Papaver; species Papaver armeniacum. The sequence continues at coordinate 4,537 of JAJJWW010019446.1, forward strand.
AATGTTTCGATAATGATTATTTCAATATCTTGAAAATTGCTTTGATGCTGATAGTGTGTGAAAACGGCTATTGTCATGCTCTAAGAATGTTTTAATGATTGAAATAAAGAGCTTAGAATCATGTAACCATCTTTGGATATAAGCATATAGTGTGTTCCTACATTTGTGTATAAGTCCAAAATCGGGAACCAAATGTATACATACTTGTGTGTACTAAATGGTTGATGGAGACCGGCTAAGTATCGTACCTGTCGCATACTGGCGAAGTTCACGTCCGTAAATTTCTACTTTGAGTTTGGAAATCAAAACCAACTCAAACCATCTAATCAAAAAAATATTAATAGGTCAACTAAAAATATTTATACTAGGACTGAAAGAAACAGTCAACATGATATTGGGCAGTATATTAAAAAAAATTGTAAAAACAACCAAGGTTGCATTCAGCTAAACACAAAAGGGAGTTGTATTTAGTTAGCATTGCATTTAGCACCAATTGAAGGTTGTACAAACAGCATTCTAATGCTTCAAAAAAAAAAAAAAAAAATCAAGCTGTAAGAAAAAAATTAAAATTTTGGGCCCCTAACAATACGAGGCTCTAGGCAATAGCCTGGTCTATAACACGGCTCTGGGAACAGGTGCGTGCAGCTGCATATGTGGAGAAAACACAAGCAATTAGAATAATGGTGCCCTAAGTAAACAATAAACCCATAGAATTCAAAACATGTAAATAGAAAATGGAGCAACAATACAGCAGCACAACTTTTAAGGAAATAAATAACCTGACAACTCAAATACACTGAACCTAAAGTTTGACCAGGCTTCTATCAGTAGAGTGGAGCTTAGGCCTAAGGCTATAGAATCATAGAACTGTTGGTACCAAAATTATTTTAGCGATGGTGTGAGATGCCTGATGCATACTTCTTATAAAGTGTCTTGGCTCATCATCCGGCTATGCAGGATTTATACTGATCAACCATACATAGTGGACCTACAACCATATGCGAAAAGATATCTCATCCACCTTAGAAGTACAATTTTCAGATTAAAGGTTCAATTAGTCTCATGTTTCTCTCGCTTAGAATTACACAAGTAACAGCCAAAGGGGTTCTCCCTCATTATCTCCGACCTCCATTACCCGTTCCTAATCACTTTAGCTTCACTAGAATAACCTCTTACCATGTTTCTAAAAGTCGCAGACTACTTCCACACATTACTTTCCTTCTCCCTTTCTTTCTCTGTCAGTTGAAATCTCAACCACAGCTTATTTCTGGAATTTCTGGAATAGAAGATTTCCTGCTTTGGATCAGATTAACTCAACCGAACATAAACACGATCACGAAGATCAGGGGTCCATGGTACTAGCTAGTCTAACAGTTTCACTTTTAAATTTATAGTTTCAGACTCAGAGTGGGGTAAAGGAAAGCTAGTCTAACATTAACACTTTCAGTGAGTGTCCACTGATGCAACCTTCCAAGTTGCACTCTTAATTAATATCCTGGATTTCTTATTGGGGTTTACATGTAACCTCCATCGGTGCAAACCTTCTCTCAAGTGCATACATGGTTGTCTAATATAAATGATAAACATGCCCTCATTTTGCAAATTTCTAACAGCAGTTTCGTTTTCGTAATAGCATTCAACTATAAGCTATCATCAAAATACGACAGTGAGCCAAAAACTAGTGCGTTTGTTGCACTTGCCATGGAACTCACTAAATAGCAAAATCAGCCACACAAGTAGAGATTTTCTCTTCCAAAACCCTACGCAACGATGTACTTAAAAAGCTAACCATGAAAGTACAGGTAGTGCTTTCAACAGATCCTCCTTTTGCACCTGATTTTAGAAATTTGTATGCGAGGGACGTTGGAACTCGTCTTTAGACTACAATTTATCTAGAACTCAGAGTGCAAAAGTTGTTTGAACTAAATTAACCCAGTTTAAGTTAGCTTCATTAGATGATGAATGCGACATAGCCATTCTACACTTCACTTATCTCATATTGCTTATATGTAAATACACCGTATGTTAAACAAGTCCTATACAAATACTACCCACAACAATAACACTAGCATCGCCTTATAACCCTGTTCTAGAAATTTGTAGTCCATGGACATTATACTTGCCTTTACTTAGACTATAAACTGCCTAGATTTGGGGTTCAAAGGATCAAATGTGAATCTTATTTGAATAAAATTGAACTAGAGTTAATAAAGAGTTACTTCATGAAACTAATACCCGGCACTATGTACTGCATCTATCAAAAAAATCCTACTTGGATTATAAAACTAATAAGTTTGTGTATACATCATACCTATAAAGTTTACAGTTCGTAACATTATTCTTGAATTGTTTAATGACCATAACATCAAAATAGTCTGACAAACTTAAATGTAACACACCATCATAATTCCTACACTAGTGTTTTGTTTTGATTTTAGTATCATGTGTAGAATCATGTTTGTTTTGATTTTAGCAGTGGTGGTAGCCTACAATGGTGCTTCTAATAAGACAAAAAATGAAAAGAATTCTAACCATGAAAATACAGGTAAGCGATTAAAAGGAGCATTGTGCATTTTCACGGTTAGTTAATCCAGCTAAAAGATGTACATAATGATTCGTTAAAAAAACAATGTATTTGCACATAATATAACAAACTATCATCATTAAGTCAACTGAAAAACACACATTAGCAATTTTGAACCAGTGGAAAGACCTCAACAGAACATCATCTTGAGAAGGAATGTTGTGCGTGATTCCAATAAGTAATGCTTTGAAATCTTGCACATGTCTCCCAGAATCATTACCCTCCTCTTCACAAGTTTTCTCTTAGTTGATTTTCTTCTTTTTCCCAAAACATAACCCTAGAAATCAAGTAAAATGGGACACAATGCATCCAGATTTAGCATAAAATTAACCAAGATGAAAGTTTTAGGGTTCAGGAAATATAAGATTCTTTATTCGTACCAGAATATCCTTGTGGAAGGGAATGTTTGCTCCTTGCAACTTCCTTCCTCTGAAATGAGTTTCTTCTACACTGATACCATTCTCCATCTCAATCCCTAATTTTTTAAATTACAACTAATTGTTTCAGATAAACAAAATGAAAATTAAGAATTTAAGATAGATAAATAAATGAATCTCAAATTAAATTACCAGATTTATTTGGGTTTAGTATTATTGAGAGACAGAGGAAGGACCGTCGTGTTTGATACAGCAAGGGGGCTGATAGAACAAGACCAGTCAGATCTACAACACTGGATTCTGACTTTCTAGCGACGGAATATGAATGCTTCCGATTACTCCCCATATTCCTCTTTCTCCTTGTAAGTATTAGTGACACAGGCACCATCTTCATTGCTTTCTATTTCCATTACTGCAAAACCCTAGTTTTTACAACTTTTTCTGAGTTCCGATTGCAGGAGGTAATAAAGTCCCCCGTTTCAAAAAACTGAGTCAACAAGGTTCCCGCGCTAAATGATTGGGGTTTCCCGCTTGATTGTTTGCTTTTGGCTGACTCGAGTCTGATTCGATCAAGCCTGACGTCTAGCTCAGGCCACAATTCCCGACTTATTTGCCTGCGCCGCTTTCCGGCAGTCACCCCAATGCGCTAACCATCGAATTAGCGTTCTCATGCCTGCTCTCTTCGAGTGACTTGTATTTGTTGTGTCAGCAAAAAAAAGAATTGAAATCATTCACCCTCTGGCGATAAAATATACTAATCACGCTATGGTGCATGTTTTTGTCTATGTGACAGGAAATTAATATAAGAATGTCACCCACATTTTACTAACCTTGACTTGTATTGTAAGTACTACACAGAAGGAACATTCCCACATTTAGGTTTTGAAGAATATCTATAAAAGCACTTCATTTCTGACAGTTGTTGAGACATTCTAGCTAGCATCTTGATTCATGCAGAGTGAGTAATAGAGCTATGTATTCCAAAATGTTTTGCAGCAATTATAATACGTAGGAAATACCATATGGTTCTAGGAATAATATTAGTTAGAGCCTAGTCAGGTTGACTCGATCATGTGTCTGTTTGGTCTATTTAGGAAAATATATGATAGTTTGGTCTAGAAATTATGGTTTGGTCTAGGGTGATGTCATGGATGATGTAATTTTCATTGTGTGGTAGAAATCACCCTTATATTATTATTTGAGGTCTAGAAAATAATGGTTTTGATGCAGGGTGACCACACCATATACCAAAATTCTTGAAAATATCTTATTCTCGGATTTACTTCTCTCTCATCTTCTTTTCTTTTCGGATCTACTTTTCCTCGGTTTTTTTTTTCTTGATGATTTGATGATTTGATGTTGAAGGCGATGACGACCCGATCTACTTGATGAAGAGCTGACTGACGATCTCATTTTCTGCTGCTTTGCTTGTGTTGAAGATGAAGATGAACTCGTTTTTAGGGTTTTTTACGCATTTTTGTCTTGATAAAGAAGAAGATGAAGGCGATGATGTTGTTGTTTTTGTTGAGGCAATGATGAAGATGATGTTGAAGACAACGATGAATATGATGTTGTTGAAATCGATGAAGATGAAAATTTAGGTGTTTTAAATGTTTTTATTCTTATTAGCATGAAGATGAATGGTAATGATGAATTTTGATGAAGTTCTTTCTTTATTCTTTCTTTGTTGTTGAAGATGATAGAAGATGATCTTTTAATGTTTTTTATATGGAGATCATTAGAAGTGAGTACAGTTTGTATGGGTTTTTATATGGACTTCATTTAAGAATAATCTTTTTGGGGATTTTATCTGGACTTCATTGGAATGAACTCTGGTTTGTATAGGTTTTTATATGGACTTCATTTAGAATGAAGTCTGTTTTTAGGTTTTTATATGAGTTCATTCCAGTGAAATCTGGTTTGTATAGGTTTTTATACGGACTTCATTTTAAGAATGAGTTTTTTTAGAGTTTTTATATGGAGTTCATTTTAAAAATGAAATCTGGTTTTTATATGGACTTCATTTGAGAATGGAATACATTTTTAGATTTTTATATGGACTTCATTTGGAATGAACTACGATTGTATAGGTTTTTATATGGACTTCATTGCGGAATGACTAGCTGCTACGAAAAATAAGTAAAAATTAACAGGAAGGGTACTTTTGCATTTAATATTTTGAATAATTTATGGGCCAAGCGATTAAATGGGCCCACCTAAAAAAGTACCAAACGATATTTTTCCCATTATAATCACTCTATGGTTTATTGGTTTCGCCGAGTGCCAGTCTCCCCCAACGATTTTTCTCAAAAAGTTTTACGTACCGGGCCTCGACGTAACCTCAAACAAATGAGTCTCAAGGCATCAACACCACTGCCATATCTGTCAGGCTCAGTTTTTGGAGTTAAACAACAAGGTCACGAGCAGCCAAAATCGGTTTACTACGATAGCATTAACTTGGCTTTTATTATCATAACTAGCGAGGACCGCATGTCGACGATGCGTGGCAATTTTTCTCATCCAACAATACTAAATTTGAAAGTCAAAAAAAAATTCCTAAAACAAAAATTTATTATTCGTATTTGTACTCGTTCGTAGATAATTGAAAGAGACTTTTCAAATTTATAAAATTTACAAAATCAAGCATATATTTTTTAAAGATATTAAATTTTTAAAAAGTTTGATCTATTTTTAAAACAATGGTATTTATGTAAATATATAAAATGGGGACAACTAAGTAATTTAGGGAGTCTCTCTCTTTTAAGCTTTGATCCTCTTTCTTTATATTAGTA